>CAAE01013763.1:89812-103005 GCA_000180735.1 Tetraodon nigroviridis
AGCTCTCTCTCTCTCTCTCTCTCTCCCTCTCTCTCTCTCTCTCTCTCTGCCTCTCTTTCCTCTCTTTGCTTTGGTGAAACATTCACGCTTCACCAAATCAAAACCTTGTTGCAAACGTGATTCTAAGAAATGAACCCGCGCCGCGCAGCAGCATTTTAAGGTGTGAGTGTGCGCGCGCGCGTGCATGGGTGCGCGCGCACACAAGTTGACGCGCGGTTTAACGAGGCGCCTCTCCGGAGATGTTTGCCGACGCTATGGGGCGAGGCTACGTGAGCCCCATCCCTAAAATCCCAGTGATCACACCAGTAAGAACAAACCATCGGCGAAGGGCAGCAGCGGCGACCCCCCCACGCCCCCACCCGCCACCACCACCACCACCGCCACCGCCCCGGATGGGGGCAGAAAGAACGCAGCGCGGAAAATCAGGGCGTAGCTGGGAGACGCATACCTGGAGAGATGCTTGGCGCGGCCGTCGCAGTTCCCCCGCGCTCAGCTCGGGCTGCTGAGACTGAGCTGTGCGCGGACCTGAGCCGAGCATGCCTATTGGTAGGCAGGGACGGGCTGGTTGCTGGCTGCCTGGACTGGCTGCTCCTCACTACAGCCGTGCGGGGTGGGCTCCTCACATGCGCGCTGCTCTCCACGCAGGGAGCGCAGAATGGTTTCTTCCGAACTGTTTCTCCCAACTTTGCTGCTTTTTTCATAGCAACAGGCAGCTTTTGTCCTCGGTCTGGAGTTTTGACATGAAAGAGAGCAGGAGATGGTTCCTCCAGCTGGCCACCAAAGATCTGGACCCAGAGCGTCCCTCTCCAGATGCTCACGCACCTTTTTTACAGCAGCACCACACCCTTAGTGATGTTGAGGGCTGGTGTGTGTGTGTGTGTGTGTGTGTGTGTGTGTGTGTGTGTGTGTGTGTGTGTGTGTGTGCGCGTGTGTCCGTCCGTCAGCAGCTTCTTCATCAACCTGTGTCGTCTGCACCCTGGCCCAGGAACCAGGCCAGAGTCCTGATTCATCCATGTGTAGATGGTGGGGATGGTGCAGGTGATCCACCACAGAGACCAGCTTTGATCTTTAGTCTTTCTCTGCGTTGCGTCATTGCTCCTGCGTTTGTTCTGGGTTGTTTGTGACGCAGTTGGGATCAGATTCACAGACGCTGGTTCTGACCCTCAGGGCTGGTTGAAGATCCGTCATTAATATGCAGACAGCTGAACCCTGGACAACTGGACCAGATACCAGGAACCAGTACCACCAGTAGCAGCTCTTACTGAAAAAACGGAAAAAACAAAACACACCAAAGCTTTTAGAAATGACGCCAAAGTTTAGTAGTTGTCCCGGTAACCGCTGGAGCTCCTGCTGCTGTTTCCTGTCCCCTCCCCAGGGCCTGGAACTCTCCTGGAGCCTCCATCAAACCTTCCCCAGCTCCTCTGCTCAGTCGTGGTCCAGGCTGGCTCCTGTCGCCACGCACCTGGGCTCGTCGGCTTCACGCGGACCCGGCTTCGCCAACAGTAACCGTCTCTATGGCAACCGAGCACGCCCTTCGGTGCAGAGTGGAGGCCAGACGCAGCTCTGAGAACAGCAGCTCCACTCGATTTTGCTGAGGCTGTTTTTATTTTTAGACACAGGTTTTCATCAGAAGCTGCTCTTCTGGTTTTAGCCCTTTTATCAAAGCTGAACATCTTCACGGGGCAGGAGGCTTCCTCATCCTCAGTGGGATCACCCTGGTTCTGGTCTTAGCCCTCGTCAACCAGGTTATCTTTGGTTGATTCCACTTGCTTGATGTGCTGTGGTTGGGTTTGTTCTGGCAGCAGCCCCCCCCCCCAGGCGAAGGCCTCCCCTCAGATGGTTCCTGGTCTGGCAGGAGAAAGGAGGACCTTCAGGAGGTCAACATCAGCATGTCTGTGGAAACACGTCCATCATACTTTGACATACAAACACCGGCGTCGTCCATGTGTGATTAAAGCTGCTACATATGAAGAGGAGGGTTGGAGGGCTCCACCGACACCATCCAACATCTGCAGAGGGGTGGGCAGGCCTCTTCTGGGGTCTCTGGGTTCTGTGTGCTGGAGAGGTAACAAAGGCTAACAGACATCACTGATAAGTTCTAGGTCAGGGGAGGGCAGGTATTTAGTCTGCAGGGCAATGTTGGGTTGAGATCTTGATGAAGAGGCCGGTCAGGTGGTGCAGGAAGCTAACCCTCCAATGAGGATCAGAGGTTGGCTTGATGGACAATGACTGAGGAATATTTAGAGGAGCCTGTAAATTAGTCCAGCTAGAGATGGATGATGAAGCTCCAAATGATGTCTGGCCCCACCTTCTTGAGAGGACATGTTAGCATGCTAGCTGAAGGGGGGTCTGAACCTTTTTGTGGCTTTTGGAGAAATGATTGTAAAGGCTCTGCAGACCCAGATGAACAGTTCCCTGGGCCACATGTGGCCCCAGGGTTTCAGTTTGCCCACCTCTGGCCTAGGTGATTAGGGGAGTCCCGAAGTCTGGACCCATCTGAGCCAGAGCTGAACCAGACCTGCTGGGGTCTGGACAGGAGCACAAACAAAACTGACTTTGATGTTTGACCTAAAGCCGCCTGTCCTCAATATCCTAATCCACATGTGGGGACAGATCTGTCCTCGTCCTTCAGTCTCTGGGCAATGAGAAGATGTCCCGATGATCGGGTTCCCACTGACACCGAGGAGAAAGTCCTCCTTCTTCTGCCTGTGTCTCTGTCCAGATCATGAATGACATGTTTGTCCTTGCAGGGACGTGGACACGTCCCCCTTGAAGGTCACCGTTCTGCGTCGTCATCGTCTGCTCATGTATGAACATCAAACTGCAACCTGCCAAAGAACCTCCTCCTGCCAGATCTGAAGCTCCAGTTCAGCGCACACACACACACACACACACACACACACACACTGCCCTTTCCCTGTCTGCAACCCCAGTTGCCTTGGAGACAGCAGAGATGGGGTCCCCATCGCGGCACACGCCATCAGGGCCGTGTGACTGGCTGGGGAAGCGAGGGAGCTTCATCGCCATCTAGCAGAGGTGCTGAGGAGGACGCAGATTCTGCCTGGTAACACAAAACGCTGACTGGCCGCAGCAGAAGCACAGCTGTGAATGTCTAATGAGGCGAGAGAGACGCTGCCGTGAGACGGTGGCTCGCCGGAGCAGCCCAAACCCTCCTGAAGCTTCTTGTTTAGCAGATTTATGAGAGCTGCTTCAGCTAAATGAGCACTTTGTCTGAACCGCTAGCGTTGCATTATTCAGATAATCCACCGCTGGTACCAGGGTAGAAATGTGAGTTCCTGTCCTAACCTCTGTCAGGTCCTCACTGGACCTCAGACGGCTGGAATGATGGACACAACCACTCAGAGGGGGACAGTGGGTCTGGAACAGACAGTTTATTACTCTAACCAGGCTGAAAGCTCTTACAGGTTAAAAACATCGCTAGAAAGGGCAGCAGAAGCAGGCCTGGAGGCTGGGTGGGACCCTCCAGGACACATGTCCACTGCTGCTGAACCTTTGACCACAGCCTCCACGTATGGCTTCACCACGACCATTTTGCTGAGTGGCTCCGAGTGACTGTTGTTTTACCGTCTGCTGACCTTGAGCATCAAGTGTCTCTCCAGAGGTCAGCTTCAGACAACAGAAGCTCCGGGACCTGGACTTAGGTCTTCTGTCCACCCTTTGGCCTTTCAGAGCTGAGACATGGAGGCACCAGTGTCCTGGCTGGACAAACATGATCATCCTAATCCAAAAAGTGAAACTACAACATTTTCCTCTGTCTTCTGGTGATGTTCATGCAGAGGTGGAGAAAGAAAAGAGCATCTTTCAACAACTTGAATAATTTCACAACGTCTACAAGAAAAGCTCCCACCCTGATGTGAAACAGCACAAATAAGTGACGAAGGTTTGGCCTCATAGATGAGGACAGCCAGGCCCCACCTGAAGCCCAGGCGTGTCAGAGCTAGCTCGTTAGCCTGGAACACAGAGGAGCTCAAGCTGGATGCTTGGTGTCTACCCCACCAACCCCAACCTCATCACACTACTGGAGATGCCTAAAGCTAATGCAGGCTCAGGCGTTTAGGGCCTGGTGGGCCCCCCTGGGTCAGGGCCCAGCAGGCCCCTTTGCTCAGGGCTAGCTGGGCTCCGTGGGGTCAGGGCCTGGCTTTAGGCCTGCGTCTCGGACTGGTCAGTGGTGACGCTGCCGTTCAGCTCGCCCAGGCCCGGTTGCTCCTGGATGTTGGTCATCTCCCCCAGCGTCAACGCCGGGTCCCCTCTGCTGTCGGCGGTGCTGCTGTCCGCCTGTTTGGCTGCCTGACTGATCAGGGTGGGTTCTTCATCCAGCCTGCTGGAGATGGACCAGTAGAGATGAGCGTCCAGTCGGGCTGCGGCCAATGAGAGCTCGCGTGCTGAGCAGGAGGGCGTGTCCACCTGAGGAGGATCACAACCACCAAAGGGGCATGAGTGCACACACCCGGATTCTCTACAGACACACGCGCACAAGCTAGTCAAAGAGCATGAGACCATCGGATGTGGGTTGTTGCTCTCGATTAGAGGACAATTCTGGCAGAACCTGTCCAGAACCAACCCCCCCCCATGAGGGTTGATGTGCAGCCAGGCCTTTTATTGAGGGCCAGGACCTCAGGGGCCTCCAGGTAGGCTGCTCCACAGGAACAGGATATGAACCAGCAGCAAGCAGAACAGCTTTCCAGGCACTGGGCTGCTGCTCCTCTGTTGGTTCTGTTCATGATCCTGACAGGGTCTCTGTCGGGACCGGTATCAGACCAGGCTGGGTCTTGTCTCTCCATCTCCATCTTCCTGCCAAATTAAATATATGGTGTCCAGCACTTGTTCCAGGGGAACATTTGTGGGTGCACGTAGGCGGAGACCGTGGCAAAGCGTCCGCTAACCTGGACGACCATGGGATGGGGCCAGGGCTAGGAAGATAGGGTTGGCAGGGTCAGAATCAGGAGGGCTAGAATGATTAGAAGAGTTGAGAGATAGAGTTAGGAGGGTTGGGATGGTTAGGAGGGCTAGGGCCAGTAGACGGGTTAGGGTTAGTTGGGCTAGGGTTACTCTACCCTACCCTACCAGCTGTCGTCCCAGAAAAGGGAGCACACCTGTCCACCTTTTAGTGAAAATGATCCCCAAACAGCCGGATCTCAATACCTCAAAGGTGTGATGAAAGGCTCCATAGTCGACATCAAAGAAGCCCTCTGCCAGTGACATCATGGGGCTGAAGCGGTGCCCCCACAGCACCTCCTCTGCCAGGTAGGAGCTCCTGGCCTGGCACGTCATCCCTGCACACACACACACACACACACACACACACACACACACAAACACGCCAACGTTAGCATGGCAACAAGTCCAAGAGTGCTGACCCCAACACCTGACAGGAAACACAGCAGGTTGGCTGTTGGCCACCAGGTTCTGGAGGCTCTCCTGACCAGGAACCAGCGTTTGGAGAAGATTCTTGTCATTCTCACCAACAGCTTCATTACTGCTGCCTTTGATGTTTGTCTCCATTGGTTTAATCCGCTTCATTACATGGTTGATTCTGAGCTGTTGTAACAGAGTAATTACAACCCAACCAGCGCAGGATGGATAGCAGCTTCTCAGATCAGAGCTGTTCTTTACTGACTGCTAGTTATCTCAGAGCTGCTCCTTACTGACTGTTAATAATGCCTCCACTGTTCCTTACTGACTGGTCCTCTGTCGTGGCTGAACTGTTTCAGTCTTCCAAACACGGCTGCCTGCTGGCCGGTAATAGCTGCCAGGCTGGTTATTACTCAGTTAGGTCTCCTTGCTCCAGGTCTGTGCAGGTGTCTGATGGTGTCTGTGTTTTCTGCACCATCAGTGAAGCTGTTCCTCACCAGTTGCCTCCACCATTCCTTCCAGTATGACCACAATCTCAAAGTCTTCTTTCTCCAGCTGAGCTTGAGACATGTCCCAGAAAGGTGAGTGTGTGTCGATCTCATGGGAGATGACCAGCGGTGACACCAGGAACAGCCGGTCGTCGCCCGTCTCGAAGCCCACGCTGATGTCCGTCTGGTCCAAGGGGATGAATTCACCTAAATGACACACACAGCAGGTGAGGAAGAGCGGCTTGTGTTGCATCAACCCTATCAAGGCTCCACCAGCCGTCCAGGTGAGTGAGGAGCCTCACCCTCCTGAGTCTGCTTGGACTTGATGAGCTTGGCCCTCATGTTGGCCCCCACAATGTGGGAGCTCCGCAGGTCGCCCACCCGGAACATCAGACACAGCTTATCATCCCTCAGGGAGATAACAGCATGTTTGGAGAAGACCAGGGTCTCTGCCCGCTTGTTGGGCTGGGAAATCTTCACAAACATGCATCCCACCTGGACAAAGGACACGGAAGACATGTTGGACAGAAGCTGACAAAAAAATCAAAAGAAACCATGTTGCTTTTCACTGTGGACCTCCTGCTGAGCTTCCCCTCTGCTTTCACTGGGCACAGGTGTCCCACAGGACTGGTGTCCTAAAGGCCAAGTATCCAAGAGGACAGGTGTCCTGGAGGACATGGAAGCTGTGCTTCTACCTGGTGTTTTCATGTCTGAGCTGGTGTGTTAAAGGTGCTGCAGTAGAACCTCCACCAGCTGATCTTCCAGAATCTGAAGGATCTCTGCAATACATCTGAGGTGGTCCTCGGAGACGGCTGATCCTGGAGCTCACCATGAAGGCATTGACCATTGAGCCCAGTATGGCCTGCAGCAGCAGCAGCATGGTTCCCACTGGACACTGGTCGGTGATGACGCGGTGGCCGTAGCCAATAGTCGTCTCCGTCTCGATGGAGAAGAGAAAGGCCGAGATGAAGCTGTTGACATTGTTGACACACGGCGTCCAGTTTGAATCCCCCAGATGGTCCAGGTCCCCCCTCAAGAAGAAAAAGTACAGGCAGAAAATGGAGGAAGACAAAGATGACGAGAAGGGAAAGAAGCAGGTTTATGGTCAGTGGTTAGTGTCAGGGTGAGGAGGGTAGGGTTAGGGTTAGGTCAGGTTAGGGGTTAGAGGGAAGTGGTTGGAGTTCAGGGTTAGGCTTCTCTAGAACTGTCAGCAAGGGCATGTAGCATCACATGTAGCATCTTCATCACATCTGCAGATGGTCCTCCATGAGCCATAGCGGACTTGTTAGGCTAAGGGTTAAGGTTAGGGTTAAATTAGGGTTAGGTTAGGGTTAGGTTAGAATTAGGGTTAGGGTTAGGTTTGGGGTTGGGGTTAGGGTTAAGGGCTGTACCCACAGACTGTATCTTGGAAATGCTGCTGAGATCTAGGTTTCTTCATTCTTATGCTGCTAAGTCGGCTAATATTGGCCAGTTTTTTTTTTAGCTTTGGTTGCTAAAACGTTCTCCACCGGTTCCCCCAGAAACAACTGTGCTGTCCACCTCCTGATGAGTCCGTCCACACAATGACATTAAAAACATCACCTCATGTAGTGCTTTTGGTTTAAATGCTGTAATTTCCAGACTACAAATCACACTTTTGATAGTTTGGTTGGTTCTGTGACATACTCGGGTACAACTTAAATGTGCTTATTCACCCTGACGACGCGACCAAGGACTAAATATTCCCTACGACCGCCTGGGGGCGCTCTAGGCTTGTGACAACTACCCGTATGTGCTACTCCTGTATCACTGAAAATTAATTTATCCATTGCCCTAAAGACAACTGAGAAAGACTTAAAAATCCTCCTCACCAAGGATGAAGAATTCAATAGATTCAGCCTGATGTTCTAGATTCTACTGTTTTAAGAACTTGTCTTTCAGGGTGAAATGTTTGTTCTTGGTTTTGGATTTTATAAAATACAGCCCCCCCCCACCCCCCCAAAAAATCTGACTTGTTATCTGAAAAATTTGGTATCTTTTTTCTCACTAAAATACAGTTTATTTGGCTCTCTAAATGCTTCCCAAGTGGTTTTTGTGCTTGGCTCTTGGCGTCCTTCTGGCAGGTAGGAGTTTGGGTCCGAACATTGTCCCAGAAATTCTTTGGTCTTTGTGTTTGATGAACTTTAGTGAAGAACAAGCTGAAGAACGGACCGATGTACCAGCCTTACCTACAGTAGGCTATGAGGTACCAGATGGCCCCAAAAAAGAGCCAGGTGACAGCGTAGGCCATGACGAAGACGAAGAGCGAGCAGCGCCAGTTCAGGTCCACCAGGGTGGTGAAGATGTCGGTCAGGTAACGGTAGGTCTCCTGCATGTTACCGTGCTGGACGTTGCAGCGACCGTTCTTCTCCACGTAACGCTGCCTCTTACGTCGAGCCCGGGCTGAGAAGAAGATGGCAGGAGGTTGGACAGGTTGGACAGAGGTTGAAACAAGTAGTGAAGAAGGACAAGATGATCCATCCACAGTTCCCCTGGAAGAATCGAGCAGCTAGCACGATGAGCATGTGTGTGATGGACAGAAAAACAGCAAAAATAAAAGATACATCCTCAGTTAAAAACTCTGCAAACATTGAGTCAACACAAGCAGGTTTACGTGTCCTAAAAGACAAGAAAAACAGGATGAAACGATGAGAGGAACATCAGAACATCAGGTGGCTGCCTCTCTGGTGAGGAACGCTCCAGGCTTAGATGTTCATTCCAGACTCTGAGGCAGGTGTCATCTTGTGTTTCTAACAGCAGAGATGCTATGTTGGCTGGAGACCAGGGAAGGGACTTGTCCGTCCTTAGGAGGACAGACCTGGTCATGTGATCCTGCCTCTGGCTGGTTGTCCTGGTGATTTAGAGCTTGTTTGTGGTGGTGCTGAAAAGTACAAACTCAATATTTGCTCATACTCTATAATGTCCTGGAATGAAGTTCCAGCAATGTTTTCTGTATGTGGATGTTCTGAAGCGCCTGAGTGGAGACCTGCACCTCCTCACCACACTCTGGGTCTGAAGGAGGCTTCTTCACACACGGGAACACGTGTGTGTGTGTGTCTAACCCTAACCCTAACCCACTGAGAACAAAACACCATATTCTACTAGCAAAGTGAGGACATTCTAGCTGGTCCTCACAACTTCAAAGGTCTGCTTGAGGGTCTAGGTCTGGGTCTGGGTCTGGGTTATGGGGTTAGTTGGGGTCTGGGTCTGGGTCAGGTGACCATTGCTCCCACTCTTTTTCGGTGTCATTTTCTTTGGTTTGGAGAGCATCAGAAGAACTCACCCCAGCCAAAGCGGCCCCTCTCCTTCTCCGGCCCCTGCGCTTTCTTCCTGGCCTGGTTGGCTTTGGCCTCCCGCTCTGCCAGCTTGGCCTGGAACGACCTGTTGACCTTGGAAGAAGGAGGCGATGATGGTGCGGTCTCCGTGGTGACGACGTGGCCCAGCTCCTCTGAGACGTTATAGACCCCTGAGGAGACTTTTACTTCCTTGCTCTCCCCCTGATCTTCCACAGGAAGAGAGAGGGAGTCAGGGCGAGGGGAAAAGAGGGAGTTCTCCAGCGCCATGGTCAGGAGCCCGGTGGAGTCACGCTGGATGGATGGATAGATGGATGGATGGATATCTGCCCTAAGGTCCCCTGGCTCTTGATTGGACCATTGGTTTGCTTGAACTAAACCTGGAACAAGAGAAGAAGACAGAAGTGTTTGGAAGCAGGTTCACACACACACACACACACACACACACACACAGAAAGAGAGAGAAAAAGAAAGAGAGAGAGAGTGCTGTAGCTAGGGGGAGAACCCACAACCTTCTGGGTTGGGCTAGGTGAAGCTGGGCTAGGTGAAGCTGGGCTAGGTGAACCTGGGCTAGGTGAACCTGGGCTAGGTGAACCTGGGCTTGGGCTGGGGTCACCTGAGCCCGTCATCAGACGTGTGTTCCACCTGACTGCGCAGGCGTGAGCACCTCCGGGCTTTTCTCCTCTGGTGGTGCAGCAGGTGAACGAACCCTAACCTTTCTGGCTGTTTCGATCTGCTGCTGGCTCTAGTTGTCTCTACACTTCTGGATGAGCCTCTTTCACTGCAGCTGCGCACGTTCTCTACGGGCTCGTGCGTCCCCCCAGGTCCTGCGTTTGCGTGCTGGCTGTAGGTGTGTGCGTGCGCCTGAGTTGCATAAGTCTCGCTTCTTTTGGCTCCTCTGGTGCGGGGGTCTGCTGCAGGCCTGCTGCTCCTTACATAAGTCCCAGAAACGGTGGTAAAATGTGTGCGCAGACAAGGACTTGCAGGAAAATGGAGCCTGGCTGTGTGCAGCGAGGTGTCCCCCTGTGCAGCCATTTGGACAAGTGCGGGATGGAGGCGGAGGAGGACGGATGGTGACCAGATGACGCACTACACTTGATGGATGGATCACAAACAGTCTCCGTTATTCAGGCAACGGGCTGAGCGCCGGGTTACCGGTCACACAGGCACATCCACGGTCTTACCTGCGCCGCAGCAGCAACTTGTGGATGGATGTGAGTTGGGGGATGTGTCAGACAGAGAAGGATCAAGCTGCGGTCCGAGAACGCACCGCCGCTTGCAGCCTCCGATCAATGCCTCCCATTTCTGCCGGTTAGCAGCGACGCAGCATCCGTCCGCTCGCCCTTCCTTCGTCGGCAGTGAAAAGAACTCCTGCCCCCCGGGCCCAGCACGGAGAACCAGCACGTCAACGCATCCAGCTCGGCCAGGACGGCATCGGCACAACCCAGATGGGCACAGGAAATGGTGGCGGCGGCGGCTCCGGCGGAGCTGGAGTCGCTCAGGTGCGGAGCGTCTGAGCGGCGGGGGAGGATGTCATCAGCCCAGCCCCCTGCAGCCCCTGCCCGCTCCTCTGTGCGTCTCCCTCCTCCCCGCTGGCTCCAGCCTTTAGTATCTATTCACGCAAAAGCACTTTCCAGACGCAAAGGCAGCCCTTTGTATTTATTGTAACAGGGTGATGCAGATGTTCCCCACAAGGCGGAGATGCGTCCGTTTTGGTTTTTTGCTTATGGCGCGGTCGTTAAAACGTGTGAGAAACGTGTTATTCAAAAGAAAAACTCCCCGCAAACTCTTTGGAAACACAGAGGGCGCGGTTTTTATTAACAACAATATTGAATCCAGTTTGCATGGATAGAATAGCAGATTTGGTTGCAGCCGCTGGCGCATCGATCCGTCAATGACGCGTTGAGGAGCGAGGCGGAGAGTCGCAGTTCACTCCGCCGGCCGGTGGGTGGCAGCACACGCTGCCCTCAGCGCCGGTTCTCGGTCCTTTCCAACATGTCGGTGTACGGACCAGTTGTGAAAATTCACCCAGTCGTTCTTGCTTCTATCTCCGACTCTTATGAGAGGAGAAATGAGGGAGCGAGTCGTGTGATCGGGACTCTGCTTGGTCAGTAAAAAGTTTTGTTCCCTTTTAGTCGTTTATTTCTCGCGCTGCGCTGCTTTCGCAGCAACTCGGTGATGCTAGTTAGCTAATGCTAACATAGCCGCTAACACGTTTGTATCAGTGATGGCAGCCACTAAAGTACAGATAGTCTGTTGATCGTATGGTTTGAAATACTTAGCCTTAAATACGTATATTTCCTACCAACTGATTTACCATTTTGTATGTTTTATTTATATATTTCGTGAGCGTACTATCCTAGCTTGGTACAGCATGTGTCCCAGCTTACCGGCTGTTTTGGCTCTCAGGTACCATTGACAAGCACTCGATCGAGGTCACCAACTGCTTTTCTGTTCCCCACAACGAGTCTGAAGATGAGGTTTGTGTTTGAAGTGATATACCCGACGTCCCCCGATCACCCCTGTAGTCGCTCGTTCCTGGTGTAGCGTTAGCATCTAGTTTTGGACCTGAAACATGTTTGATTTTATACGAAAGGACCTGTGATGTTCTTTTCCAACAGGTTGCCGTTGACATGGAGTTTGCTAAAAACATGTATGAGCTCCACAAGAGGGTGTCGCCTACAGAGGTCATTGTGGGATGGTGCGTCATTTTGGCCTCTTTCGTATGAGATCAGGCAAGTTGATGAGAAGACTGAAGGTCGTGTGTGTTCCTACAGGTACGCAACCGGTTTTGACATCACAGAACATTCCGTGCTCATCCACGAGTACTACAGCCGCGAGGCCTCCAACCCCATCCACCTGACCATCGACACGTCGCTGCAGAGTGGCAAGATGAACATCCGCGCCTACGTCAGGTCAGGAGGTCCTGCAGACCCAGCCGTGTGTGTGTGAGACGGGTCGGTGTTCTCTCCTGCGGGCTGTGTGTGTCACTGCTTTGGTTTCCTGTGTAGTGCCCAGATGGGTGTGCCAAGCAAGACTGTGGGCGTGATGTTCACCCCCCTGAGTGTGAAATACGTTTATTATGACACCGAGAGGATCGGGGGTAAGCCTGGAATGCGCCCGCGCAGCGTTGGAGAGCAGCTGGATTCTTCTCCCTCAACACTTTCCCGCCTGTTGCAGTGGACCTGCTGCAGAGGACACGTGCCATGCCAAGTCGCACCAAGGGGCTGACCTCTGACCTGTCCCAGGTGGCAGGTTCAGCAGCCAGGATACAGGACATGTTGTCCACCGTGCTGGCCTACATCGAGGACGTGCTGGTGAGCCTGGGAGCAACAAGACAACCTCTTTCCGCCTCTGTTCCCACGGTAACCCACCATGTTTGCGTCTCTCAGTCAGGGAAGGTGGCAGCAGACAACAGCGTGGGCCGCTTCCTCATGGACCTGGTCAACAAGGTGCCCACCATCTCCCCCGAGGACTTTGAGAACATGCTGAATTCCAACATCAACGTGAGTCTTCCCGACTTCCCCTCTTCTCCCTGAAGCTGGCTGGTTTGCTGACGGCGTGTGTGCGTGTGTGTGTGCGTGTGTGTCTGCTACAGGACCTGCTGATGGTGACCTACCTGGCCAACCTGACCCAGGCCCAGATCTCCCTGAATGAGAAGCTGGTCCTGCTCTGAGGCTCCTCCCCCTGATCCTATTTAAATGTGTGTTCTTGTTTGGCTGAGATGAATAAAGGTGTGAGTCCAGCAGGAGTCGCGTTCGTCTGGCTTCCCGTGAAACCGTTTAATGGTGGACAGAAATCAGCTGGTACAGTGATCAAGCGCGTCCGCGTTGACCACACGTGCACCTGAGGGAGTCTGGAGGCGTCAGCTCTCGGACCCTCCTGGGAGGCCCTGCTGCTGACCTCCAGGCGCAGAGTTCACCTACATCCAGCCGGGCGGGGTAAAGGCTGGGTCCAGCCTGGGGGACCCCGCCTGGCTCTCACTGCTGCCGGCTGGCCTCTGACCCTCCGGCTTTGCTGC
>CAAE01013764.1:2482-43859 GCA_000180735.1 Tetraodon nigroviridis
CTAGGTGTCCCACGCTGAAATTCGAGAAATTTAGAGGCTAAGTAAACATCTAAGCTTGCCCTGCTCATCAAGCCATTCAAGAACAATGCACCCCCCAACACAGGGGTGGGCAATTATTCTGCCTGAAGGGCCACATTGGGTTTTAGATCCTGATGAAGGGGCCGGCCCCCCAATGAGGGTCGGAGGTGAACTTAAAATCATGCTTGATGGACTATGAACTGAGAAAATAGTTTGAAGAGTCTGTAAATTGGTAAAAACGATGAAGCTCCAGATGATGCTTGGCCCCACATTCTTAAGAGAAAATGTTAGCATGCTAGGTGAAGAAGGAGTTGAACTTCATTCTAACCAATCAAGCTGGCAACCTTCTTGATTTGACTTTTGGAAAAACTGTTGTAACGGCTCCGCGGGCCAGATTAAACAGCTCATCGGCCACATGTGGCCCCCGGGCCTTAGTTTGCCCACCTCTGCCCCAACAGAATGGGAACACCCTAGAGATGCTTTGACTTTCGTTCTTGTCAGACTCAAATTCATAGTTCATAGTTACCCATTATTCCTGCTTCTAACATGTCATCATTTAAGACAAAGTTTTAAACATAATGTTACCTAATACATCTTAGGGGCCATAACAGGAAGATAAAGAATCTGTGTTTTATAAACCATATTTAGGGTTTGAAATCAGCGGTATCAGATTCTTTAATGTATATTTGAGAATGCTGCATAGTTTTCAAAGTCATCCTGACAGGAAAGACAAAAGGACACAGTTGAGGGCCTACTGGTAACACCAGCATCATGTTTGCCAAATCTGCTGCTTCAATCGCTCTATAATAATTTAAAACCCTCCAGTAAAAGGACGTATGAGCTGGAAAAATAAGCAAGACCGACAGAAACACAAAAACATTAGGGCCCAATCGGATGCCATTAACAGCTAGCCATATGTCCAGCCATGCTGGACAGCCATACTCAATATGCCTCCTAAATGAATAATCTAAAGAGGCACCTGCTCTCTGTTTGTTTGCACAAATTTTATTTTCTTTCAGCCCATTTTTTGGGTGCTCTCCAATTTTAGAACAAAGAGATGGTTTATTGCAGATGAAAAATTGAATGAAACACATTAATACAATCTTATACTATACATTATTGCCATTTTGCTTTAAAACAAGTACACCAAAAATAAATTTAAGCGGTCTTGCGCTGCTCCTGTGCAGTAGCTCAAGTATTCAAAATTCAAGTTTATCTTATTTGTGGTGGACATTTATGGTAAATAAATAGAAAGCAATTAGTCATTTAAATAAACAGTACGCAAAGTGAAATTCTGCAAACTCATCTACTATTACCAAATTTCCAAATCATTTATAGTCATCTTCAACACGTGACCCCTCAAGAAGTCAGCTAGGGAACACATTTAAAGCGCATTAATACCATATCACTAAAGTCTTGTGTTAACCTCTGTTCAATGACAAGCCTAGCAACCCAGAGCTTTATTTCTGTTAGCTATTTTAGCTCATTCGAGTAGTGCAGCATGTTGATTAGCAGGGCAAATTAATGTGACTGACAGCAGCTAAGTTACCCAGTGGCATGCCATCACCGCCCACACTTGGCAAACCGTTGCCCTGATCTCTCCTCCCCACTATTGAGTCTGCCTCTGTTTACACATCAGTAATGCGTTCCTGTTCATTTGAAATGGCTCCCAGGAATTTTTTTTCAACCCTCTACAACCTCAGAACTAGCCTCAGTTCCTTTCAAAATTGCACCTCTGGCTTGTCAAAACAAAAAGCACACAGTTAAAGCTTGAGCACCTTTTAATAGCGTAAAGTTTAGACCAGCCTGTGTAACAAAAAGCTAGCACACAAAGGGTCACTGAGCAATGGGGATTTGTGGTCGAGCAGATTCCCAAAATCAATCAGTTTCACAGAACTGATGAATCTCAATGAAAACAGGCCGTGGTGATGAGCAATGATGTTACTATGACAACAGGCAGTCTGAGTGTGCAGCCTGGCCTTGGTGTCTTCAGGCGTGCGGCGTGCAGCAATCCAGACCATTCAGGTTTTTAAACCTCTTAAGTGGAAGAAAGCGAGCTATGGTCCCATGAGAAGATTGATGGTGGTGTGCCGAGGGTTAGTGTGGGTGGGAGGGGGTCGGTTACGTGGCTGAGTGTGGGGTATGAAGAGGGACAATAAGGTCAAGCTTCATTAGAACCTCTTAACTGTAAATAAAAATAATAAAGATGGTGGGTATAAGTTCATTTGTTTGTTTGTTTTTGCAATGGGTTGTTACCATCTCGATCCAGCAATGGCCAACTACAAAAACATGAGAGGGACACAAACAGATTAACACACAAGAAGAAAAACCATCACACATAGTTGTAGAATATACAAAATCACAAACAGATGGGAGAAATGTACCGGAAACTCCTGCCATCTACAAGCACACGGACACAGCATGCAGATTAAAGACAGCAAGAGAGATAAAAGCAACAGTGTCGGGGACCCGGAGAACTGTGCCCGCTACTGTTGACTGCTGGCACATTAACATACAGACTAGCTGGTTAAGGAGATTGATGAGGCCCTTCTGTTTTCTAATTAAAGCTTGGCCAAAGATATTTGTGGGAAGCCCCAACATTCACCATTAGTAATCAGTCAGTAGTTTGATTTAGACCTTCTGAAGTCTCATGCCAAAGTGCCTTAGAACAAAATAGAGAACGTACATGATTGTCCTTCTAAGGGTTGGCTGGTGGTACCTTTGGTAACTTCAGAGGTGGCTTCGGTCCCCAGCGTGTAAATGTAAAAAACTCGGATACAGTGACATTCGCAATCAATGATCGAAGATTAGTGGGGACACAAGAAGAAATGAAGGACGTCAAATCAAAAAGGCATCAGGTCAAAGGCATTTACTTTTGGTAATTAATACAGTCCTATAGATTGTCTCATGATTAGATAGCTAGACAACTAGATTGTTTGGAAGGTCATCCCATTGGCTATATTGTAATGTTTTATTTGTTAAAAGACAGCACAAGGGGCACTCCATCATTGTTTTAACAATCTAAAAGCAGCATCAAGTACACTTTAGTACTATTAATTTAAGATGTGCTATGCTTGAATCATATATACACAATTTTCTTCTGATTTCTGGAAATGATGAATGCAATTTTTGCAGCTAAATTGCATCCTTGTGTGCATCATACATTATGCATTGTTGGGGAAAGGAAAAGGAGAAAGTGTCTGCTTTTTCTTTATTATTCAGAGGGCACTGAAGGTGTCCCCCTGTGGCCATAATTTCGTGTTTTCATCCACCAAAATTTGATTATTTTAAATTTTTACATTTTTTGATTGATTGATTTTATTGGAATTGAATTCATTTAAAAATAAAGCATGCATTGGTAATTATGCTATATCGGGGGCCACACGGTGGTGCAGCTGTTAGTGGTGTTTGCCTCACAGCAAGAAGGTCGTGTGGTTCGCGTCCAGCTGCTGCTGACCTTTCTGTGCGGAGTTTGCATGTTCCCTGTGTGTGCGCGTGTGGGTTTCCACCGGGTACGCTTCCTCCTCCGGCTTGGAGACTCTAAATTCTCTAAACTCTAAATTGTCCTGAGTGTGTGAATGTGAGAGTGAATGGTGTGTGTGCCCTGCGACAGACTGGCGAATTGTCCAGGGGCGACTTCGCCCTAAGAGAGCTAGGGATAGGCACCAGCAGAAGATGAACGAAAGAAGGGAAGGGCAAGTGCTGTAGTGGAGGCCCTTTGGAAAATAACACCCTCACGGCCTTTCCACACATTCAAAATTTTTAAAAAGAGGCTAATTTCAAAAGTGAGAAAGAAATTAATGTTGGTTACAATGACCTGAACGTTTATAATTGTATCAATAAAGTTTGCTTTAAAGTAGACACACCTCTTTTCGAGCAGCAACCAGCCGTGAATGAATGAATAGGAGGAATGATTTTTTGAAAAATAAATTTTAATTAAAAAAAACCCCTCTCCTTGTTTGCACAACTCTGCTAGGCTGTGTTCAGGCAGCTAGCAGAGACTTTCTGTTCCATTCCTTCTTATATGATCAATAATAAGCATATATTATCAATCAAGCAATATTGCTTCTAAATATCTCTGGAAAAAAAACAAAAAGTAAAGCTTTATCAACGATTATCTTTTCAGCCAGCCTGAGTTGAACCCAAAATCAGTCATCTCAAAACAGCTAAAAAAAAAAAAAAAAAAAAAAAGAATAATCAATGCTACTGATTCGCTAAGTTTAACTAGTTAATCTGGTTTGTTTTTTAACTGGTCCCTTGACCTATGAATTGGCACAACTCCACTGATTTTAATGTAGATCTGCCTCTTAGAACTAAATATGCACAGTCAAAGACCGATGAGCTGGTTTTAGGAGTGCTATGTCTTGTTTCCACCTAGTCAAATTTGTGCATACGTTGACATCTATTCATACAGCATAGCCTTAACTGCCAATTAGAGATCAATTTCCTGTAAACTCTCTCTGAAAAGGAATGCTGTCTTGAGTTAATGTGATAAAGATAAAGCAATTCTATTCACCTCTATTTCAGCTATTATAAATTAATAAAAATACTGCCTTTTACAATCGAAGGCCAGAGCCGGAACCCCTAGGTAGGTACAGTGGCCAAAAAAAAAACTTCTTTCTAACTTTTCAAAGAAAAAACCTTGCCAGAACCAGGCTTACAAAGAAGAACCATCACAACCCAGCTCACTTGATGAAAGAAAATGTTGGTAACACTTTCCAATTAAGCTTGACTGAAATAAGACTATTAAAAATTAAAAAAAAACAACAAACAAACAAAAAAAAAAACAGATGTCAGATGCAGCTTCCAAGTTTTCATTCCAACAGAGGGGCACTGCACTAATTTTGTAAAGTTTTACATGTGGCTTTGCTCTTTAATTTGGTATTTTGATGCCGTTCAACATTAAAGGCGAAATAAACAGAACTGTAAAGATTGCTAAAGCGGAAAAACAAATATAAGGTGTGCTGCTAAAATAAGCAACATCGGGGTGCCTTGCTTTGATACGGGCCTACACACACACACACACACACACACACACACACACACACACACACACACACAATATATTATTTCACAGGGAACTTAACACCTTGTTTTGCTTCTGGTAAGTAGAAAAAATGTCTTAATAGATGTGATAATTGTACCTGGAAGCAGGAGAAAACTGGATACACATGTAAGACACTTCTTAAAACAATAAATTTTATGTAAATTTAGAATTTCTGTTTCTCTTTTTATGTCTGGTTTCAAAGTACCGTGAAAATAAGGCCGAGAACGCGGCCGTGCGCCCTTACCCGCGCTGCCCTGGAGGAGTAGGGGTCCTCAAATAGATTCCAGATCACCGGTTGCCACTTTCTCCACAGATTTCCGTGGCTGTCGGCGGCGATGTCTTGGATGCCGAGGCGCTTCCCTATGTCCTCGTCCTCGTCGCCGTTGTCCACGTTGAGCTCGAAAACGTCCAGAGCCTCCTCCGCGTCCCGGTGCTGCCGGTAGGTCATCCAACAGCAGGGCTCCACGTCCGTCTCATCGATGCCCCAGAAGGACAGCTCTTCCTCGAACAGCGGTCCGCACACATCCGCCGGGCAGTGGAGTTTCCCTGTGCGGTAGTAGTTGAGCACGTAGGCGAAAACGCCCGGGTGACGATCGAAGAAGTATTCGTTGGTCCGCGCGTTGTACTCGATGAAGCCGGGGACTTGTTGCAGCTGATCCAGCACGGAATCAATGTCCGAGTCGGAGGCGAGCAGGGCCAATCTCGTCCCCGGCAGCGTCTTTAAGGTGGTCTTGTAGGTTTCGTGTCTGGTGCCCCCGACGTTGAGGATTATTCTCTCGTTATCGTCGAACTTGCCCATAGCTCTGTATCAGACATGACTTGTTGAAAAGCGGGAGGAATGAAGTTGGTGAGTGCAGTCCGGAGGTTTACAGCCGCAAGCCACACACACACACACACACACACATACACACACACACACACACACACACACACACACACACGCGCACACACACACAGTTCTGCTTACAGAAGCTCCAGGTTTTTGATGCGTAGCATCTCCGGCTGTGCGCACCAAACGCGCTCGTAGATGTTCGGCAAGGTGCCCAAAATGTCCCCTCGCTGTTTAAGTAGACGGGAAGGGGTTTCACCCCTTCGGTTTGGATCCAAAAGTCCGTTTGGACAGTCGGTGTTCAAAGCGAATGACGATTTGCGGCTCGAACCTCACCGCGCTGCCGTTGTTGTTGCGCGTCTCCGCCGTCCCTGCCCTCTCCAAGACGCGCAGCCGCTCGTCAGCGTCAATTTCATTGTTCCAAAACATTTAACGCGTCACTG
Organism: Tetraodon nigroviridis; assembly: GCA_000180735.1. Lineage (NCBI taxonomy): Eukaryota > Metazoa > Chordata > Actinopteri > Tetraodontiformes > Tetraodontidae > Tetraodon > Tetraodon nigroviridis. The sequence goes on from CAAE01013764.1 coordinate 8,820, forward strand.
AAAGAACTCATCATTAAAAATGATTCACGTTTGTCTTGTTTACTTTCACAGGATACGCCAGAAGCCGAAACCGTGTCTTTGATTTGACACATTTTCAGAGAAGTAAAGGAAGACGTATCAGCGCTGATCTCCAGAGCTGCTGTCACGATTTGAGCTCAACAAAACGAATCAGATGAGAGAGGGTTTTTTTTTTTAATAACTAAACCAGTTTACGGACGTTATTTTTAGAAACAAATAAAATAAAATAAATAAAAAACGGTAGATCTCAAATGGTTTCATTTGATTAGTTTCTATATTTAAAAAAGCGTAATATAGGGAAGACGGGGCATAGAATGTAGTGCTTTTAGAATAATTAAGATTATTGCAGAAATAATGCACACAAATATATTGATACTGCATTTATTTGTTAAACTGGCCAATAACAGCATTTTGCCCCCGTTAATTTAGGGGTGAGTGAGAAATTTAAAAAATATATTTCATATTATATTAAGATTATGTAAAGCACATTGTTCTGGAAGTACAAATATGCTAGGCGCCCAGGTCTTTTTATTTATTTATTGTGATTTTTTTTTGATAAACCTAAAGTATGAGACGTATGCCTTTTGTCTGTTAAACTAGTTGACGTTACAAGGTGTCGTAAACGACGGTAAAACCTCGTAGCGAGCGCCCCCTGGCGGCCAGATTTCGGTCTTCAAGTTTACGGGTGCGCTAAAGTTCACGTCAAACTGAATGACCGTAATTTCCTTCGGAGGGTTTTTATTATTATTGCGATAAATGGTCATGCCTGATGGCTTGGGTAGTCAACTACCGAAGTAGTTGACCTAACTTTAGTTTATTTGATCCTATTAAACGGGAATTAATTGTGGAAATGTCTACCCCAGGGGTGGGCAATTATTTTGCCTGAAGGGCCACATTGCGTTGTAGATCCTGATGAAGGGGCCGGCCCCCAAATGAGGGTCGGAGGTTAACTTAAAAACATGCTTGATGGACTATTAACTGAGAAAATAGTTCATATTCTTCCCATATCCCATATTCTTAGGAGAAAATGTTAGCATGCTAGGTGAAGAGGGAGTTGAACTCTCATTCTAACCAATCAAGCTGGCAACCTTCTTGATTTGACTGTTTGGAATTCAAAACTGGTTGTAAAGGCTCTGCGGGCCAGATTAAACAGCTCATCGGGCCACATGTGGACCCCCGGTGCCTTAGTTTGCCCACCTCTGGTCTACCCAGTTGTTACAGGGTCTGGTTTTCTCCAAGTTGACTGTGGATTTTGAAGTAATTTGACCAAAGTGCAACTTGTCATACTGTCAAACCTTATGGCACATATTGTGTAATTTTCTTCCAATAGTAAAGCCTTTTTCATTGACCGATATACAGTGCAATAGTAAAAAGTATTTGCCCCCTTTGTGATATCTGTGTTCTATGCATATTTATCACACAAGGGGTTCATCAAACCAATTTTTAGATCACACAGAAACAGCCCAAGCAAATAAAAAATACAGTTTTTAAATGACAATTTATTATTATTACTAAATACACCTAATGATGCAGATCTTGGACACATCATCAGTGAGAGTACCTGGGGTCATAGGGGGTTTCGGGTCTGTCAACATCAGATCCCCTCACCCAGGTGACCCGACTGGGAGTGATCAGTTCCCGGCCTGTGTCCAAGAAGCGCTCGTCCACGGCTTGTCCCGCTGGATCCACAGCCATCTGGACGCCCTCTCTGCAGCCTCTGATGGCTCTCCTCCTGCGCATGCCTGTGATGCCCAGGAGGCTGAAGGTCTTGCAGAGTGACTTCCCTGCAAAGCCCCTACCCCCAACCTCTATAGGTAGCCATCTAGTGCACCACCCTAGTCTGCGTCAATCCTCCACAAGCTCAGCATATTTCTCTCCCTTCCTTTCGTACGCTTCCTCCATTCTCTCCTCCCAGGGCGCAGTCAGCTCCAGCAAGATAACTTGCTTGGTTGACTCAGAGTCTATTATATTTAATATATTAAAGCACAAAAAAAACCCCCAAACCTATCATGTAAAAAAATAACTGCTCCCTGAACCTAGTAATGGGCTGTGCCACCAGTGGCAGCAATGTTGAATGCAAGCATTTGCATTTACTGCAAATGCTTGCATTCACCAGTGGCAGCAATGTTGAATGCAAGCATTTGCAGTAATTAGTGATAAAACTTTCACATCACGGAAATTTTGGCCCACTTTTTTTTGCAGAATTGTTTCAATTCTGCCATATTGGAAGGTTTTTACAACATGAACTGCCCGTTTCAGGTGATATCACAGAATCTCAATTGCATTTAAATCTGGACTTTGACTCGGCCACTCCATTCTTTTATTTATTTATTCATTTTTAAACCATTTAGAGGTGGACTTGCTGGTCTGTTTAGGATCGCTGTCATGTTGCATGATCAAAAAACACTTAAGTTAGAGGACACAAAGTGATGGCTTAAGGTTCTCCTTCAGATTTTCTCGTGGACAGCAGAACTCATTGTTCCATCTATCACAGTAAGATCTCCTCGGCTTGAGGCAGCAAAGCAGCCTCATTCCATCACACTGCCACCGCTATGCTTCACTGTTGACATGTTCTTTTTATCAAATGCTGTGCCATGTGTATGCCAGATGGCCCTTCCAAAAAGTTACATTTTTAACTCATTGGTCTACAAATTGTGTTTTCAAGTCTTGAGGATCATCAAAATGTTTTTTTTGGTAAATGTGAGACCAGGATTTTGTTCTTATTTGACGGACCTTAACTGAGGCCAGTAAGGCCTGCAGTTTGTGGGATGTTGCTCTAGATTCTTTTGTGATCTGAATAAGCTGAATAAGCAAGATCCAAGATGGCGGCACGGCGGTAGCACGCAGCGGCCACTCCGGACAAAACATGGTGCTATTTGTGTTTTTTAGCCGAACACAAACCGTACATGGACGCCAACCCAAATGGTGTTCATGTGTACGACCGCCAGACACTTCTTGGACTCAGAAAAAACGAAGCAAACACACTAAATAATGAAGACCTCGAGAAACTCCGTGACCTCGGCCTGCTACGTAGACCAGGCCTCAAACCACCGGCACCACCTGACGCCGGTGACCCGGATAGGGGACGGCGAAAGCGGTGTGCGAGGAAGCGGAAACGAGGCAAGCGGGCGGGTATCCGTGCTAGGCTAAAAACATACCCTAGCTGGCCGGCTATCCCGTCCATCATACTCTCAAACGTCTGCTCCCTGGACAACAAACTGGACTACATCCGACTCGAACGGGGTACACGGCCGGAGTTCAGAGACTGCTGTGTCTTTGTCTTCATGGAAACATGGTGCCGGACGCCGCCATCCAGCTAGACGGGCTAGCTTCGTTTCACGCCGACAGAAACGAAGCTTTGAGCAGTAAGACCCGTGGCGGTGGCGTTTGTGTTTACGTTAACACGAAATGGTGCACGGACTCTGTGTTAGTCTCAAAATACTGCTCACCGCTCATGGAATTTGTGACAGTCAGATGCAGACCATTTTATTTACCACGGGAGTTTACAACACTTTTCATTTTTGGAGTTTACATCCCTCCCAGCGCCAACGCTAAGGAGGCTTTATCTGTACTCTACGGGGATGTTAGCGATCTACAGAACGCGTACCCTGAGGGACTGTTTATTATCGCTGGAGATTTCAACCACGCAAATCTCAAGTCAGTCCTTCCTAAATTCCATCAGCATGTGGACTTTGCAACGAGGGGGAAGAACATGCTGGACATTGTTTACACCAACATTGCCGGCGCGTACCGGGCGGAGCCCCGCCCCCACCTCGGATACTCAGACCACATCACTGTCATGCTAATTCCTGCATACAGACCCATTGTTAGGCGCACCAAACCGGTTCTAAAGCAGGTAAACACCTGGCCTGCAGGAGCCATGTCAGCTGTCCAGGACTGCTTTGAGTGCACCGACTGGGCCATGTTCAGGGAGGCTGCAACCAACGGCGACTCGGTCAACCTGGAGGAGTACACATCGTCTGTGACCAGCTACATCAGCAAGTGCATCGACGACGTGACCGTCTCCAAGACCATCACCACACGCCCCAACCAGAAACCATGGGTGACTGCGGAAGTGCGCGCGCTGCTGAAGTCCAGGGACGCCGCCTTCAGAAAAAGGTGACAGCACAGCTCTAAGGACAGCCAGGGCCAAACTGTCCCACGCCATCTGGAAGGCGAAGCGCGCACACGCCCAGAAAATCCATGGTCACTTCCAGGACAGCGGCGACACTCGGCGCATGTGGCAGGGCATTCAGACGATCACCAACTACAGGACATCACCACCGGCCTGTAGAAGGAAGAGGAAGAACATCCCTCCCCCCGACGACCAGGTGATCTGTTTGACCACTGCTGACGTGAGGCGAACCCTATGCGGAGTCAACCCACGGAAGTCTGCTGGACCAGACAACAGCCCTGGCAAAGTGCTCAGAGAATGTGCAGAACAACTAACGGATGTCTTCACCGACATCTTCAACATGTCTCTGAGCAGCGCCGTTGTTCCAACCTGCCTCAAAACGACCACCATCGTCCCCGTGCCGAAGAAGTCATCAGTCTCCTGCCTCAACGACTACCGCCCCATCACACTCACACCCATCGTGATGAAGTGCTTTGAGAGGCTCATCTTGAGGCACATCAAAAACCAACTTCCACCCTCACTAGACCCGCTACAGTTTGCGTATCGTCCGAACCGCTCCACGGACGACGCCATCTCCACAGCCGTCCACCTGGCCCTCACACACCTGGAGAACAAGGACACGTATGTTCGAATGCTGTTCATCGCCTTCAGCTCAGCATTCAACACAATCATCCCCCAGCACCTCATGGAGAAGCTAAGCCTGCTTGGACTAAACTCCTCCCTCTGCAACTGGATTCTGGACTTTCTGACCGGGAGACCTCAGTCAGTCCGAATCGGGAACAGCACCTCCAGCACCACCACACTGAGCACCGGGGCCCCCCAGGGCTGCGTCCTCAGCCCCCTGCTGTTCACACTGCTGACTCATGACTGTGCGGCAACGCACAGCTCCAACCACATCATCAAGTTCGCCGATGACACGGCCGTGATGGGTCTCATCAGCAAGAACGACGAGTCAGCATACAGAGAGGAGGTGCAACAGCTAACTGCTTGGTGTGAAGCCAACAACCTGTCCCTGAACGTCGACAAGACCAAGGAGATGATCGTTGACTTCAGGAGAGCACCGGGAGAACATCCTCCACTGACCATCAACTCCGTGGAGATCGTCAAGAACACCAAATTCCTTGGTGTCCATCTGGAGGAGAACCTCACCTGGTCTCTAACCCCCCTCACCTGGTCTCTAATCCCCCCTAGTGGACATCTACACCACACGCTGCACCCGTAAGGCCACCAGCATTGTGGCCGACCCCTCACACCCCTCGCACACCCTCTTCACCCTCCTGCCATCTGGGAAAAGGTACCGAAGCATTCGGGCCCACACAACCAGACTGACAAACAGCTTCTTTCCACAGGCCATCAGGCTCCTCAATGGAAGGAGCTGAACGCACAGACTTTCCATGCCACCACACAACATTATTTATTATTTATTATTTAATCCTGCTGCTAATCTTCTGGTTTTAGAGATAAAGGTTTGCACAAATCACCCTATGCTGCCTTAACACTACTACTGGGTATAATGTTTACAACCTTACAAATTTTAAAAATGCACTGGCACTTTACTCTATTGCGTTTACCCACGAACTCTGCGCAACATTTGCACTGTAGCCTGCACTTTACTCCGATATATCTGCACTTTACTCTGATACATCTGCACTCTACTACTTTACTTCTACTTTATCCCACCCTGCTCCACCCTTCATTCCTGCCTGTCCATGTACCCTGCTGCATGTTGTTACATGTCGTGTTGACCCATGCTGTCCTATGTAGCCCTGTTGTCCTTTGTGCCCTTTTGTGTTGTCCTACCCAGCATCAGGTCCTGGAGAAACGTTGTTTCGTTTTCAATATGTATTGCACCAGCTATATATGTTCGAAAATGACAATAAAGCTCACTTGACTTGAACTTGACTTGACTTGAGCTGTTGTCGCACTGTTGGAGTAATTTCAGTTTGTTGACCACTCCTCAAAAGGTTCGCCACTGTTAACAGTTTTCTTCACTGTTAACAGTCGTGAGTCGATGTGGATTCCAGCCCCTACCCATTGCTGCCCAGATCTGGCACAGCTGCGGGGCATTAAGGTGGAGCTCACCTGTATAAGCGGCCGTGTGAGAGGCTCCTGTGCCAGATCATCAGATTACCTTCCCCGAGTGTCTCCCAAGGATTGTCTTTCATTTCCAAAACTGTTTGTGGACTGCTTGCTATGCTTGCCAGCGTGTTTTTGTGTTTGGCCGTTTCGGAATGACCCTCACCGTTTTTGGATCCTGAGTTGCCTTAACCCTGGAAGTATGAGTTCCCAATTAAACCTTGTGCACCTCAATAAGCCTGTGTCACATTTGGGTCCTGACCCCTCCGTTACAGTGTTGTCTCTGTGTGATAGTGAAATTGGTTTAAAAAAATCAAAACCTTTGTGTGTTTTATTTACGCAAAAAACCATAGGTATCAGGAAAGGGGGGAAATATTTCTATAACATATATAATTTTTCACAGCACTGTATGGTTGAAATAAGATCAAATAAGATGAACAACAGGGACAATGGAACCATCCAATGCAGTTCTGGAGGAAATGTGACGACAATTTATTCACCACGCAGGAACACACGGCTTGCAATAACTGTGTTATTACTCCCTGGTGTAATGGTGCTTGGTTAAACACATTGGTCACCTTGATCAAACAAGAAACCAAATACCAGATTGATTTGGTCTAAAGATTTCGTCTAAACTGCACCCATGTTTGAGGTGTGATCTCAGCTTTATTTGTTTCTTGCTTTTACTCATAATTTATGTCAGTAATTTTAGTTAAGTGTCAATTCATATCAAGGTTATCACAAGACACTTTGCACATTCAAAAAAAAAAATAGGTTCCATGGCAAAACTCCACACATAGTATACCCTTTAGTGTTAGCAACAGCGGCAAGGAAAAACTTCCCTTTAACAGGCAGAAACCTCGAGCAGAACCAGACTCAGTGTAGATGGCCATCTGCTGCGACTGCCTGGGAGGGAGAGGAGGGAGAGGAGCAACGGGGAAATAGTGACAAGAAGAGGAGGGGATACAGAGGAAAATAAATAAAAAACAACATTCACATTAAATTAAACCTGTGCTCTGAATTATCAGGAGCATTATCCTCATGCAAATGTGTGTTTATATAAACTGTGCTGAGTCAGAGGAGAGGCTTTAGCTTTCAAAGTCCCTTTATTAACCAATTTTTTTGGGACCTGACGTACAAACATAGAGAAGTAAACAAGATGTAAAAAAAATATTTATATCAAACTAAAATTAGTAATAATAATCGGAAAAATAAAAACAAAAGACCCATTAAGTTAGCAAGAAGCATTCCTTCAATTAGAAACTAATAACTGACTTGTCTTGCTCCCCCAGAACTCAGAATCCTCCCATCAGTCCATGTTAGGCTGAAAGTCTGCATGTTGTCAGTCGTTTTGTGGTGTGGGTGCTCCCTTCTTAACCCGGCCTTCAGTGGGCCCTTCAGATCCGTCACTGGCTCCACACTGCCGACGCTCTGGGCCTGGTTGGAGATGATGTTGCTCCTCATTCTCAGTATGTCCAAAGGTTTCCCAGTCATCTTTCTCAGGTAGCAGCTAGCTTCTCCAGGGCTTGCTCTCAGACTGGCAGACTGTGATGTCTGAGCCCTCAAAGATCTGCAAATAGGTGCGATTCTAGTGTTTCCAGGTCGTCGAAGGAAGAGCTGCTTGTCGTGAGCCAGGCGTCCAGCCCCCATAGTCAGCAGCCTGGCTGTCTTAGGTCGGTCCGGACCTAGGATGTACTGTCTGAAGTCTAGATGAGGTGCCTCCAGCCAGGTTGTCAACCAGCCTCTCATCTGCTGGGGTCGCGTGTGTTTCATTGAGGCTTTGGCTTTTCAAAGTCCCTTTATTAACCAATTTCTGGGACCCGACATACAAACATGGAGAAATAAGATGTGAGAAAAAAAAATATATATATATACTTTTTTAACATAATAAAATTAATAATATTGGTAATAATAATAATAGGAAGAATAAAACAAGGACTCATTTGGTTGGCAAACCTATAGCAATCCTTCAATTAGAAATTAATAATTGATAATTAGTTCTTCCTGCTCCCCCACAGAACACAGAACCCTCCCCGCAGCCCATATTTGAATGAAAGTCAGCATGTTTCTTGTCATTTTGTAGTACGTGTGCTCAATCCTTAACCTGGCCTTCAGCAGGCCCTTCAGAGCCGTCGCTGGCTCCACACTACCAGCGCCCTGAGCCTTGTTCTTGCAAGTTAACCAGATTGCCAATTTAGCATTAGCAGTGAGAAAATTGATTAGTGTGTGAACATCTCTTTTTCTACTACAATATTTGGGGCCAAAAACAAATAAATCAAAGGAAAAGACCTCACCCGAACCCGTGAAAAATCTCCTTCAACAGTCCAAAAAGGCCTGAGAGCCGAGAACACCAGACAAATAAATGTGCCAGTGTCTCAGTCTCTCCACAGAAAATACATTCTTCTTCCACCCCTGGATCCATGTGCTCTCTGTGTCTGTTCGTGGCTATTGCCCCATGTACCAGCCTCCACTGGAGGTCTGCTGCCTGCTTCTCAACGGGCAGCTTGTACAGGGACCGCCAGCTGCCTTTCGGGGAAACATCTGGGCCAAAAACCTCAGCCCACCTCGACTCCTTCAGCCCCGTCAAAGACTGCAGGTTCAGCACCTTCATGCAGGCCTGGTAGATGGACTTTTTCTTTACATCCTTGAACTTGCCCAGATGAGGGGTTGTGAAGGACAGCAGCTGGTTTCCTCCCTCCTGCCACCCCCCCATCTCTGGGCCAATGAGTAGAGAGGGAAAGCTGTACTCACCATGTTCAGTCCACTGTGCACAAAGAAAGGCGTCCCCTGCAAATTCCCTCAGGTTCTGTGGCAGAGCGCCACTGACTTCCTCCACCACCCTATTGAACAACCTGACAGAGGTGATGTTGCTCTTCATCCTCAGATTTTCCAAGCATGACGGGGCCATCAGGTGACCCAGCTTGGTGCAGCCAGCTGCTCTGAACCTGGCTCTCAGGCTGGCAGACTGTCTTGGGGCTTCATTTTCTTCTCTCGCTGTAAAGTCTGAGACCTTAAAAAACTGTTGAAGAACAAAGGTTCTTCAAACACCCACATGCCTGCAGTCTCCTCTGTGGTCCGTGTGAACCTGAACGTCATCCACGCCTGCAGCACAGAGCTGTAGAAAGGCGCGAGTCCACTTTGACAAACATTTTCAGGTTGTAAAAGAAAAAGCTGCTTGTCGTAGCCCAGGCGTCCAGCTCTCCTCAGCAGCAGTCTGGCTGTCTCAATCCATCCTGGGCCAGAGGTGTACAGAATCCTTTGTGCTGTCTGTATTCTGGACGTGGCGATTCTAGCCTGGATGTTGATCAGCCCCTGTCCTCCTTCTGCCACAGGCAGGTAGAGGACTGCCGCTTGGACCCAGTGTTTTCCAGCCCAGAAGAAGTCCAAAATGTCTCTCTGGATGTCCTCGATCAGGTTTTTGGCGGTGTCAAGACGTTAAGTCTGTGCCAAAGGGTCGAGGCAGCCAAGTTATTGGCAACCAGAACTCTTCCCCTATATGACAGCTGGGGTAGCAACCGATCCCATTTAGACAACTTTGCGCGCACCGTCTCCCTAACACCCTCCCAGTTTTTTAGCTGATACTTTTCTGGGCCTAGAAACACTCCTAAGATCTTCAACCCATCCTTGCTCCACTCAAGACCTCCTGGTAGACTAGGCACTGCCTGGCCCCTCCACTGCCCCACTAGAAGAGCTTCACTCTTGGCCCAGTTCACCCGTGCTGACGAGGCCTTCTCATACAGGGCCAGGGTGTCCTGCAGACAGTCAACGTCCCTCTGGCTGGTGACAAATAAACTAACATCATCAGCGTACGCTGAGACGGTAGGATGGGGAACCAAATCCGAGGCCCCAGCCAGTGAGAGACCACTGAGCCGGTTCCTCAACCTGCACAGCAAGGGCTCGATGGCTAGGCTGTAGAGCTGACCCGAGATGGGACAGCCTTGACGTATCCCTCGCTGCACCGAGATTGGCCGGCTCAGGCCTTCAAGCACTCTGTCAACAAGCACTGAGCACCTCTATGCAATAAGCTAACCCATGCTAAAAACCCATCACCAAACCCAAAGGCCCTTAGTGTGGAAAACAAAAAAGAATGGTCCACCCTGTCAAAAGCTTTCTCCTGATCCAAACACACAATACCAAAATGATAATCCATGTCAGCCCTGCACACATCAATAAGATCTCGAATGAGAAAAATGTTGTCCATGATTGACCTGTCGGGTATGCAATATGTTTGGTCTGAGTGAATGATGAAGCTCAGACTTTCCTTGAGTCTATTTGACAGGGCTCTAGAAAGCACCTTGTAATCTGTACACAGGATGGCCACTGGCCTCCAGTTCTTCAGTAGGGCCAGGTCTCCTTTTTTTGGCAGCAGTGAAAGTACGGCCCGTCTACAGGAGACAGGAAGAGATCCAGTCCTGAGGCACTCCAACAGGACAGAATGAAGGTCCTGACCAAGGATGCTCCAAAAACGCCTAAAGAAGTCAGTGGAGAGGCCATCGATACTGGGTGCCCGCCCCAGAGCTAGCTGGTTGACGGCAGCCGTCAGCTCCTCTAGAGTTAGCTTCCGGTCCAGAGTCTCTCTCTCTTCCTGGGTGAGCTGGGGAAGCCCCTCCAGGAGCTCCCCACGACCCTCCAAGCTGCAGTACTCCGCCCCAAACAGCTCTGTATAAAAATCCATGGCACAGCTCCTTATCTCGCTCAAGCTTGTGGTCACTCGGCCTCCTGGCAGCTTGAGACAGGTCATCTGCTTCCTCTGTGCTTCCTCTGTGTCGGCGGCACAGATGACCTATCTCAAGCTCCTGGCAGCTTGAGACAGGTCATCTGCTTCCTCTGTGCCGCCGACTTCTCCAGGTTAAAGAAAAAGGATGTTGGGGCATCCATGTCCTTCAGCTGGAGGAAGCAGGACCTGACGAGGGCCCCCTTGACTCTCTCTGGCAGGAGGGTGCTCAGCTCCAGCCTTTTCTCTCGTAGACCTTGATTCCTGGTGGGATCAGGGTTCCTGTGCAGCCCTTCCTCAATGTTCTTTATGCTAGCTTCAAGGTCCTTAACAGCTACTTTGGCGTTTGCCATGGAAAAACAGGTGTACTGTTGGCAAAAAACACGTATTTGTGCTTTGCCAACTTCCCACCATTGCCTTAAGGAACTAAACTCTGCTTTTTTTTGTTTCCACTGTTTCCAGAAGCACTCGAACATCTGGCAAAAACCCCTGTCCTGTAGCAGTTTGTTATTGAAAAACCAGTGAGACCTGACACTGATTCCTGATGTCCTGACCAGGTCTACACTGATGAGATGGTGGTCAGTGAAGCCAATCGGGTTTATGGTGCTATGAGAGAGTCTGGAGCTGAGGTTCTGGGAGATGTAGATCCGGTCTAGCCTAGCTGCACTCACCCTGTTGCTAGCTACCCTCACCCATGTGTGCTGCCTGGATTGCGGGTGTTTAACCCTCCATGCGTCTAATCAGGTGCGTGATTAACTTATTCAGGCTCTGGGATGACTGTGGGTGTGGCTCCTCACCTATCCTGTCCATGGTGAAATCTAAAGTGCAGTTGGTTGCAACGATCAGCTGGTCCTGGTGATGCTCATTCAGCTCATTTTTAGGTCCCACTCTGCCTCGTCTGCTGAGGTCGTGTGTGTCTCTTGTAGAAAGAGCACATCAATCCTTTTCTGAGTGGAGACCTCTAAGATTGACGCCCTTTTCTGTCTGCCCCTGCCACCATTGATGTTTAGGGAGCTAACTCTAAGGTTCTGCATCAAGAAGAGGTGATAGAGGAAGGACATGTAGAAGCAAGCAACCAGAGGGCAGTAAAGAGAGGAGAACACCAAGTGGTACATGATCATGGTGACTCTTTAGCTTTCCGAGAAGGTCTATTGTTTTTCGCTCTTCTTAGTGTGGTAATGTGTTTCTTAAGCCGAAACCGTTTCTTTTCATCCAGAACGTCATAATCAACATTTCTCTTCAGTACGTCCACAGACCTGATGAACTTATCCGTGTCACTAAAATAGTCACTCACTTTAACAGATTTTTTATATGTTACATCAAGGAAGTTATTAATATCGGTTATGGTGTAAATGTCATCTATGTTCCTATTGCTTTCGCACAGTGATACGGTGTCCGACTCTGAGCCCAGATCCACATCTTCTGGCTGGTAAGCAAACTCACTTAGACCATTTTCTATGCCTGCAAGGCTTGTAGAAGCCACTTCGACTGCAGGCTGAAGAAGGCTCTCAGGACCTGCAGGCTGTGAGCTGCTCAGGTTCTCCGCCTCCATCTGGACCTGCTTCACGGGCCGAGCATTTTCCTCACTGTCACCGGTTTGACCTGTTGCATTCTTTACCGAGTCATGTTCCACCTCTGCACCCGCGGCTGAAGGCTCAACCTCTGGTCCAGGGAGCGCGGTGGCTCCCACAGCGCCACGGGGCGACGCGCAAGGCACAGCGGTCAGCACAGCGGTCGGCACAGCGCCCGGCGCGGCGCCGAGGGGCCCGGCACGGGCAGCAGGCGAGACGCCTGCCTCGTCCTGCCGCCAATGCGGGCAGGCAACACGTTTGTGTCCCACATCCCCGCATTCAAAGCATTTTAACTGTCCTGAACTTGCATAGACCGTGTAGTATCCGTCTCCGTGTCTCACCCTGAAGGACACCTCCAGGGTCTGCGAAGGCGAGTCCAGAAACATGAAGACCTGCCTCCTCAGAGACTGTACATGCCTCAGCTTTGGGTCCTTGCACCCCAAACTGACTGTCTTAAACCCACTCGCAAACTTGCCAAACATGCGGAGCCCGTTCTCCAACGCTTCATTCGGTATGAAAGGCGGAACACCGGAGACGGTGACCGGAAGTCACCAACAGCGGGGACACCTGCACGAACGCGTCCCTGATAAACACACCATTCTCTATCAGCTGGTTCACTTGGGTTTCCTCTTTTAGGAACACGACCACGGCTTTATTCATCCTTGATGCGAACAGCAGATTGTCGTGTCCTACCTGCTCGCCAACAGCCAGCAGAACCTCTTCCACGATCACTAGATTATCCGGCGGGACTATGTGCACTCCCTGCCGGATCGACGGAGGTGGCGTCTTGGAGGACGCCATTCCTCCCGAAAAGCCCAGGCAAAAACCCGATCGCACAGTCAAACTAAAGAAAGGAAAAGAGAGAGCTTAAAAGTCAGGTGAAAAAGTCAAAGGGAAAAAACCCCAAAGAACAGGTAAAGAACACTTTCAACCACCGCTCACACTCACGCTCACCGGAAACGGAAAGAGGAGAGGAGAGGAGTGGATAGGAGAGGAGAGGACAGTTAAGTACCAGTCTGCAGCTGACTTGCTTGAAAGTCCTTCAAGAAAATAAACCATTTTTCTACAGCGTTAGAGACAGCATACATTAATTCAATTAATTGTGCCTGAACCCTGAGCAGACATTGCTTTAGTGAAACAGTTGGCGGGGGTGGGGGGGGGGGTGTCTATGAATAAACCACACACAACATGGCAATGTCACTAATCTTCCACAAGCTGCTTCTTCCCATTTCAATCTCAAATAAAGCAGCTGGTAGGTTATGAAATTGGGGTGATATGGCCATTTAATGTTTCACTAATGAGGCCATTCATTACGAGACATGAAGTGCTATATTTAGGACTAGAGTGGTTAGGATGGTGCTTACTGATAAGAAGCATTAAACGATATAATCGAGGAAGCAAATATAGAAAAACTAAAGACTATTGTAATGTTTTATTTTTCTTTTACTTGAAATGCAAGAATATCTAATGTTTCATATGGTGCAAAAATGAGGTAGGTCTTGATTAGGCAAATCTTGAAGACAAAAGTAATCAAGGTCACAAGGTAATAAGGTCACAACAGAATGCATGGGTGTCCATTGAAATGATATTAAACATGCTTAGACAGTGGAAGAATAAAGAAGTCAGCCAATCCAATAAAGACTAAAAGACTTTTTCTTTTAGCACAGAACAATCTTTTCAACTGCTAGCAGAAATAGTTTATTGCACTGTTACATTAAACATTTTACCCCAACTGTTTTTCTCCTCTCTGAATTTCTGGCTATATTTTAAATATCCCCTTCAATGCGTTAAAATTATATCACACATTTTTGAACAAAGTAACAGTGTCACGGGTGAGGTCAGGATCCAAATGCAATCCAATCCAGCCTTACTGGTGCAACACAAGGTCTTTATTTGGGAAAACACTTCCATGGGTCAGGCAACTCAGGGTCGAAAACAGGCAACAGTTCTGAGTCCACAAAAGTCCAAACACAAAAACCAGCTGGTACGCTCAGTCCACACTGGTGAGGAATGAAGAAAGGCAGGACACACAAACAATCTGGCACCAGAGCCTCTGTGTTGCAGCTTATAAAGCTGCCGTGATTGCTCACAGGTGGGCTTCGGGTCTACCGACAGGGCAGGTTCAGGCTGAGGTCCTGGGACAGGTTCAGGCCATGGTGCTGGGGGAGGAACAGACACTGGTTCACGGGCAGGAACAAGCCTTAGCAGAAACACCAGCCCTTGCTGCCGCGAGCAGGAACTTGGCTGCGAGGGGCTGAGAGCCGCATCGGCTGACAGCCATGACAAACAGGACAATGTATTACAGCAGGAATTCATTTTATCCTGACAAATTGTGTTTTAATTAAACACAAATGTGTTTTTAATTAAACACAATTTGCCTCCATTATTCTCACATAATTACCAGTTTGCTCAAAGGGGTGCTTTTAATCTAAAACTTTTGATTAGAAATAATTAAATGAGTTAGGATTTATTATTAGGATTTATTTCTCAGATGAGTCTGGGGAAGACTAAGACTTTATATTTAAACAAAATTTCGAGGATTTCCAAAAATTAAATAAGTAAAAAAGAAAAACAGAAATAAGCAGCTTTAATCAATTATCATAGATTTTTGACTCATTTTTTTGTATTAATGAAAAGAAAAAGTATTTAGTAATTCGGCTATAATGCCAGATTTTTCACTGGTGTCATTAGTGTTGTGCCACCACCTGCAGGACATAGAAAATTTTGCAGTGGAGCGTGACAGGAAAATTACCAGCTGGGAAAACCAAACAATTGTATTTCATTTCCTTTAGCCATAAATAATTTTTCTCTGAAATGACAACTGATGAAAAAAAGTCTTTTTTCACTTTGATAGTGTTTCAACAACAATATTGCTTTATTTTTTTTATATTTTTGTTTTCACTGAATTTAGCTAAGCTTTGACTAATTCTGACATGAAAAAACACATTTATTTATCCATTCATTCTTAAAAGAAATGTGACTAAAAGGGCAGATAAGATTTCATTTGAAAATAGAATTTTCAAATGAAGGCAAAGTTTGTGGTTTTCAACATACACCTGTTGCCATTATGTAGGAAAATTTTACAAAGCTGATACAAACAGCCCTGCAGTGTGTCTACACCACAGTCTAATCAGAAGCGACATGACCATTTACAAAATAACAACACAAAAAAATCATGCCTGAATTCAGCTAAAGATAGATTCTTAAGAGACTGTAGAAATTTGAGCTGCAGATAATAACATTACAGCGATATGCTAATGATTTGTAACAGGTACATGCCTTGTGATTTATCCAATATTAATAACAACATTAATAACGTGGGGGCAGCAGTCTAAGTAGGGAGGCCCAGACTTCCCTTTCCCCAGCTACCTCTTCCAGCTCTTCCGGGGGGATCCCAATGCGTGTCTGTTAAATTACTAATGTAAAGGTAAGATGCTACAAGACTTGACTACAACTGGAAAAGCTGCAAATAACACACAGATTCAGCAGTCAAGCAAGCACGGACCACAGCTGACAATGGCACTAAAAACAAAAATCATCAGGTTTTAAATAAAATAGTGTTAAAAAGCCAGAAAAGTTCATAAGAAGAGGGGCCATATTTTCTGTTTACAGGCAGAATTGTTCATGTACCGTATTTTCACGACCATAAGGCGCACCGGGTTATAAGGTGCATGCTGAAATATACGGTATAAAACGACAACGGAAGTAAAACAGTGAGTTTCGACACATTTATTGAACAAAATATTCATTCTTCCGCCACAAAACCATCAAAGTTTTCATCTTCTGTATCTGAATTAAACAGCGGCGCTATCAATGTCCAACATCCCGAGTTCCTGTTCTTCATCATCTGAATCGGACTCGTGCAATACATGAAGATGGTATCGTAGCCCATGCATCTACGATCCACCCGCATCTGGTGGCATAAAGTGAGCCTCATACACGTGTCGCTTGACCGGTGCCATTTTAGGGGGTCCTTACGCAAGTACCGGTAAATAGTGCTTAGTGCTGATCGATGGGCGGAGCGTTTACCGTAGTGCACCTACCAAAGGCACACAGCAGATACCGTATTATAAGGCGCGCCGTCGATTTTTGAGAAAATCTCAGTGTTTTAGGTGCGCCTTGTGGTCGTGAAAATACAGTATTTGTCATGTCAACACAGGAATTAGATTATGTTTACGTCCCCAGAAATGACATGTAGAGCTGATAAACAAAATAACTTAATAACTTTCATATAATAAATATTTAGAATCTCATGTTTTTACAGTTCATTCAGGCCTGTTGCGTCGTCTGAGGCCTGACACAGGCTCCACCCATCCAACGTCCTCAAAATGTCTCTCAGGAGACTCCTTCAGGGAAGGCATGAGCTCACAGTCCACCTCCTTTTTGTCCTGACCTCTGTCCTCCTCTGCTGGTATGTCATCTACCTCTGGTACGAGCTCCTTCAGCTTTTCACCATCTGCCGCAGCGTCCTCTTCAAGCTCTTCCATAGCTGCCGAGCAGACTTGATCAGCTGAACTCTGTTTGTCTGGTGGACAAGCTTCCATCAAGGATGACTCGCTGGCTCCGAGGGATTCGATGATGTCATCCAGGTAACGCCCACAAGAGGCCTCTAAAATAAATAAAACAGTTTCCACCAAGTCAATAATTTTAATCAGTGGATCTCAATACAAATGTTCTCCTTTGATTTTCTAACTGTGATTTTGAGAACACATATATTTTATTTGAAAAAATTAATCACATTTTGTACACAAGATGGAGAAACGGGATCAGATTTTACGGTTGTACAAAACTCATTGTGAAAATGGGTGTGTTTTCAAACGTCAGGGAGTACACCGAGCTCACCGGTAACATTCAGGGGAGAGCATTTCATCCCTCGCTTTTTCATCAGGCACCGGATGGTCTGGAGTTGAGACATGAGCTCGTCCTTCTGTTCTCGAGCCACCGACTTCACGCTGGAGACAAGAGCAAAGTAAAATCCATTTATTGGCGAGGATACCACAGCAACTCACAAATCTGCATATCTGTCATATGCCGCTACTTCAGAGGGGGGCAAACTAAGGCCCGGGGGCCACATGTGGCCCGATGAGCTGTTTAATCCGGCCCGCAGAGCCTTTACAACAGTTTCTTCACAAGCCAAAATAGGGAGGTTGGCAGCCTGCTTGGTTGGAAAGAAGTTCAACCCCCTCTTCACCTAGCATGCTAACATGTCCTCTGAAAAAGGTGGGGCCAAACATCATCTGGAGCTTCATCCTCCATCTCTAGTTGGAACAATTTCCAGGCTCTTTAAACTATTTTCTTAATTAATAGTCCATCAAGCACGATTTTTAGTTAACCTCCGATTCTCATTCAGGGGCCGGCCCCTTCATCAAGATCTAAAACCCAATGTGGCCCTTCAGGCAAAATAATTGCCCACCCCTGCGTCGAGCTAAACAGCTGACTAAGCGCCTGTAAATAGAAATCCTTGTTTACACAAGGAGTGGAGCTCATGTTTGGAATTGAATCACGTGCAAACTGGCCACTCACCAATTAGTGAGCGGGTCAAGTTGCGTGAGAATGGAATTAAGCATCTTCTCCGTCTGTGCCAGTCTTTGCTCCAGCTCATTCAGCTGGTTTTCTGTGCAGGGAGAGAGGGTGGGGGAAGGCACGTTCAAACACATGAAACACACATATGTAAAGGAAAAAAAAACAGAGGCGTGGGACACGCACCTGCCTCCACCGACTTTTTAGCGCCCTTCACAAAACTGTCCTTTTGCCCCTGGTCATCTGCAGACTTGATCTGTGGGTGCAGTAGGACAATATGATTACATTAGTTAATTATCTGTCAGAATGTTCTCTTCATTCTCACATTGAGCTTGCTTCACCTTTAAAAACTTGTACGCCGCAAACACGCCCACCCCGATGGCATACAGGGGCATCAGAGTGAACACATAGCCTTTGTTATTGTTGGTCTTGTACTTGTCATTCTTTAACTCCTGTTCCATAAGCTTCTTCATCTGCTGAAGGCTCTCGGGGCCATGAGATGGACCAGGAGCATTCACACTGACCGGCTGTCCTCTCATAGCCCCCGGACCGGGTCCTGCTGTTACCAAACACACAAAGCCAAAAAATGTTAAACTACCAGTAACTATTTTTATATCACTTTGTGTTTCCATATGGCATATGAACTAGAAACACACTCTACACAGGTTTTAACTGTACCGATCTATTTAAACAATGCTGCCATCGATCTACCACTGGAAATTAGCATTCAATTACTTAACTATCAAATTATGAGAAAATGTGAAGCACATAAACAATTTGTGCACCATAATTGGATAATTTTCAGATTTCATCATCAGATTTTTTTCCAGGTTTGTGTTTATACTTGTCTTTAAAGAGCCAAGTCTGGGTTAATAAGGATAAGTATTTTCATATACTAATAATCAATAAATGAATAAAGGACATTTTTATGATCGAATACAAAAAAAAAAAAACAGTGTTAAAGTTCAAACACTGAGAATTCAAAGAAAACGTACATTTAATTAATCTTTTAAAAGTAAGTAATGTGGTAATAATAGTTTGCTATTTAACTAAACCTAAACATTTTTTGTATCCACTTTATTCGTACAGTGTTTTTATTTGTTAAACTATTAGGAAAATATCAAAAGGCACATTAAATAAACAAAAGTAGTAATATACTACTGGGTGTGGCATAAGCCTAATATTGTCTTTTTAGTGGTCTCGAAAGAAAAGAAACTGCACAAATTTTACCGTCAGCGGTTCCATTGGTGTAAAACAAAAACCGACGTGCACTGATGTTACAATGACGCGAGGTTTTTCCGTATTTTCAGCGAGAGAGATTACCTTTTCTAGAGTAACGAGGGTCAAACGCGTTTTCTTTCAGGGTCCCGCCGCCAGTGACGCCGAACAACCGGGGCAGGACGACGAACATGAGCAGCACGGCGGTGAAAGCTAGAGCGACTTGCTGGGACATGGACAGGACCATCCTCCGGGGACGAGGCTTCCGAAAATTGACAACGGCGGCTGACGCGAGACCAAAAATGAAGGTTTCGAGGCTGTGTAAACTAATAAAACAGACGCAACATGCAGGTGGTTCGTCTACAAATAGCTGTTTTCTTTCTCCCTCAAACGGGGAGAACAGGA
Organism: Tetraodon nigroviridis; assembly: GCA_000180735.1. Classification (NCBI taxonomy): domain Eukaryota; kingdom Metazoa; phylum Chordata; class Actinopteri; order Tetraodontiformes; family Tetraodontidae; genus Tetraodon; species Tetraodon nigroviridis. Next base: position 28,477 of record CAAE01013764.1, read on the forward strand.
TGTCCGAGAGATAATTTTCAAAATAAAAGAACAAATGACGTCACTGAACAAACCAAGGGAAAATAACTTATTTCCCCACATATGGTGACTTACGCCTTTATAGACAGTACTTATTTGAAGTTGCTTTATGCTCTTTGGAAAACCAAAACAAACGAAACACAAGTAGAAATAAAAATATGGACTATGCAGTAATCATTATGACTCTGATACATTTATCCAAAAATATCTCACAAAAATATGCTTAATCCTAGCACTCGGTTTAAGTGGACTGAGTGCAACTCATAATTTAACAAGAACAATGACAATCACTATCAAGGTAACACAGTACTTTATTCTTGACAAGCTTGTAAATGTGGACAATCAATTGAAAAAATGCAGACTATACTAACATAGTATCAGGAAAAATAAAATAAAGACAGCTGGTTGGCCATTTACAAGTCAACACTGTTACTGGAAACAGCCACTTGAGTAGAACTTAAAACAAGATATGGCTGAAACCCTATGTAATATAATCACTAGTGGACTCAAATGTCATGGGTGTGGTCTGGATCCAACTGTGACACAGTTTTGAGTGTTCAACACAAGGTCTTTATTCTACTCCCAACCAAAAGGTTCAGACAGGTTCAAAGTCAGGAAACAGGCAAAGGTTCAGAGTCCAAAACGTCCAAATGAAAAATACCGCTGGACTGCTCAGTCTAACACAAAGTAAGTAGGGAGAGACGATCTAGCAACAGGAGCTTCTAAGGCTGCCGTTATTGCTCATCTGCTGCAGGTGAGCTCAATCATCACTGCCAGTGCAGGTGCATCGCATCAGGTCTGGCAGCAGAGGGGGTGGCAGGACAGAGCAGGCTGAGGTCGTGCTCCGTGACACTCAAACAGCACTGCTAATCCTATAACATGCCTCTTATAATGTAAACATACCACTGAATTGATGCAGAACAGTTTCAAACCACTTTGTCTTCAGGGTTTTTCAAGGTTGCCACAGATGAAAGCTGCATCCTTTTCCGCAATGGAAAAGTACACAGAAAAGTGAGACCCTCAAAGTTGTGTTTCTCGTTCTCCAGCTCGCCTTGAGAGAGTTTACTTCAGTTCAGTTTAATGCTGTTCACTTCCTGTTTGTGAGAAAAATTAAGGTTTTAGATCTGAAAACCAGATGTGTGGGAGGAAAAAAAGGCAAAGAGTGTTGAAAGATGACACAGAAGTCTCTGAGCTTTGGCCTGATCTGCCAGGTGTTCAGCCGGGAAGTCGGACGTGCCGGTCGGCTGACCCTGAGCCTACCTGGAAGCTGAGCGCATGAATCTGTCTCCCGGCTTCGTGCAGCTCTTGGCTGAGGCTGCAGTTCTTCTCCGATCTCAGCTGCAGCTCTTTCTCCGTCTTTCCCAACTGCACACGCGCTGCCTCCAGCTTTGTCTGCCGGTAGAAGAGAGTCGGTTCCACATGACCCCTGGAGGGGGAAGCTGCCGCCTCACCTCCAGAGAGTTCCTCAGATCCTGGGACTCCGTGAGCCGTTTGGTCACATCATCTGCCTGTTGGCTCAGATTCTCCTTCTGGGCGTGGAGCTCGGCTACCTCGGCCTCCAGGCCCTGGAGTCGCACCTTCAGCTGGACTCTTTCCTTCAGGAGAGCCTCCAGCTTCTTGTCATCGGACCTCAGAAGTAAACCCTGGAGGCGAGCAACCAGCTTCCCCTTGTCCTTCTGCAGCACAGACGTCTGACAGCAACAAGGAACGTGTGATTCCATCTTCAGGAAGAGGACCGTGGCGAGCTCCTCCAGCTGCTCCGGATGGTCCGTCCTCCTCCAGAGCTCGTCCATCTCCTGATGCTGCTCAGCCTGCAAAACACACGCCTGTAAAAAAAACCGCTCAGACACATCAACAGCTCGCTCAATACGATGAAATACTATGAAAATTTCAAACCGGCAGACAGAAAGTCTGGTGAATCGTGGAAACCTGTGTGCAGACGAGCTTACTGGTGTGTTGGGTGGAAGCTCCTCGGCTCTGGGGTCGAACGGCCGGGTCGAGGAGGTCGTGATCCTGGGGACGTCCTTGAAACCGCCTTCAAACAGCACGCGCTGAAACTCACGGTGTCTTCGCACCAGATCCTTAATTTTCCTCTCGTGTGCTTGCTCGCAGAAGGAAAGGTTCCTAAGGAAAGGCAAGATGGTGGTTCAGAAGTGGTGCCTGATCTCGAAAAAGCAATTATTTTTTAACGTGGTAAATAACAACACTTGGAGCAACATTTCAAATACATCATTAAATGTAACTTGTAAAGACAGTATCTCGCACAAACGACAGAACATACCTCTTGGCTGCAGAGACTTCCAGCTCCAGCGTTTCCAGCTGAGCCTCCAGCAGCTGGATAATATTCTGAAGTTTCCTCTCCTTGGTCTCCGTTAGTGTCTTCCTCTGCAGATCAATAAAAACACAAATAAACGGAAGAACCTGGATGCGTGCAGACACACCTGTGGGGGGGGGGTGGATGCTGACACACCAAAGTAGTCCTCTTTGGAAGCCAGCGTACCTTCTGAGCTGCTGCTGCTCGCTGCATCTTCTCTTTGGCCTCGGAGTATTTCTGACGCAGGTTTCTTCTCTCCTCCGTCCACTCGGTCTGACAGTCCTGCAGCTTCCTGGAGGAGAGACGAACCAGTTTGTTGATACCGAGCGTTCAGCGTGTGTGTGTGTGTGTGTGTGTGTGTGTGAGAAGAGAGCGGCGGGGCTACCTCTCAGCCTCCTGCTGGACCCTCTCAGCCTGGCCCTGTGTGGTCTTCAGCTCCTCTCTCACTCTCTCCAAGGTTTCCTGGAGCTCCTTGTTGCTCTTCCTCTGCTCCTCTTCGCTGCTCGACGCTTTTCTCAGCTGCTCGTCCAGTTTTTCGTTGCGCTGTGAAGGAAAACCGTCTTTCAAGAACAGCCGTCCAAAGGAGATGAACTTTAAAAACACCTGGACTGACCTGCTGCAGTTCCGCCATCTCTCCTTTATACCTTTCAAGCTCCAGAATCTGTGAGCGTTGCTGCTGCAGTTTGGCTCTGGAAGACCCGAAACTTTGGCAGGTTATCGCTTATTTGGCAAATTCTGATTAAAAAAAAGCTTCCTGGGAGAAAAGAAACTCACGTGAGGCTCCTCAGCTCTTTGGACATGGACTCCTCTCTGTGTTTAGCCTTGGACAGACACTCCTGCCACTCCCCTAACTTGGCCTTCGCTGCAGCATCCAGGTGTGCTATGTGCTTCTCCAACTCCAACCTGACAACGGCAACACATTATTATTATCATCATTATCATTATTATTATTATTATCCATCCATCCATCCATTATCCTACCCGCTTGATACCCAGTGGTGTCGCGGGGGTCTGCTGGTGCCTATCTCCAGCTCTCTTAGGGCGAAGGCAGGGATACACCCTGGACAGGTCGCCAGTCCATCGCAGGGAACACACACAACTCACTCACACATTCATACTTGTACGGACAATTTATTATTATTATTATTATTATTATTATTATTATCATTATTACAGCGCGTTTAGGGTCTGAGAGTGAAACGGAGACTCACCGCTCCTTCTGTAATTGGGCCGTTTTGTGTGAGCCTTCTTCGTAGACCAAAAGAACCTTCCTGCACATCTCCTCCTGCTTCTCCATCAGGGCGGCCCTAAGCTGGGTGATTTCTCCTCTCAGCAGCTTAACTTCCGTCTGGAACACTGACTCACCAACACCATATTTCACCGAAGATGCCGTTTCTTCTCGTTGGTACGTCAAAAAAATGAAGATGGACACTTTGTTCTTACCTTCAGTTTGACCCTCCAAGTTGTTTTTCTGGTTCTCCAGCTCGCCTTGAGAGAGTTTAAACTTCAGTTTAATGCTGTTCACTTCCTGTTTGTGCGAAAACTTCAGGTTTTCGATCTGAAAACCAGATGTGGGAGGGAAAAAAAGGCAAAAAGTGTTGAAAGATGACACAGAAGTCTCTGAGCTTTGGCCTGATCTGCCAGGTGTTCAGCCGGGAAGTCGGACGTGCCGGTCGGCCGACCCTGAGCCTACCTGGAAGCTGAGCGCATGAATCTGTCTCCCGGCTTCGTGCAGCTCTTGGCTGAGGCTGCAGTTCTTCTCCGATCTCAGCTGCAGCTCTTTCTCCGTCTTTCCCAACTGCACACGCGCTGCCTCCAGCTTTGTCTGCCGGTAGAAGAGAGTCGGTTCCACATGACCCCTGGAGGGGGAAGCTGCCGCCTCACCTCCAGAGAGTTCCTCAGATCCTGGGACTCCGTGAGCCGTTTGGTCACATCATCTGCCTGTTGGCTCAGATTCTCCTTCTGGGCGTGGAGCTCGGCTACCTCGGCCTCCAGGCCCTGGAGTCGCACCTTCAGCTGGACTCTTTCCTTCAGGAGAGCCTCCAGCTTCTTGTCATCGGACCTCAGAAGTAAACCCTGGAGGCGAGCAACCAGCTTCCCCTTGTCCTTCTGCAGCACAGACGTCTGACGGCAACAAGGAACGTGTGATTCCATCTTCAGGAAGACGACCGTGGCGATCTCTAACAAAAGATCAGAACATACCGTCTTGGCTGCAGAGCACTTCCAGCTCCAGCTGTTTCCAGCTGAGCCTCCAGCAGCTGGATTTTATTCTGAAGGTTCCTCTCCTTGGTCTCCATTAGTGTCTTCCTCTGCAGATCAATAAAAACACAAATAAACAGAAGAACCTGGATGCGTGCAGACACACCTGTGGGGGGGGGCGGATGCTGACACACCAAAGTAGTCCTGTTTGGAAGCCAGCGTACCTTCTTCTGAGCTGCTGCTGCTCGCTGCATCTTCTCTTTGGCCTCGGAGTATTTCTGCCGCAGGTTTCTTCTCTCCTCCGTCCACTCGGTCTGACAGTCCTGCAGCTTCCTGGAGGAGAGACGAACCAGTTTGTTGAGACTTCAGCGTGTGTGTGTGTGTGTGTGTGTGTGTGTGTGTGTGAGAGAGAAGAGAGCGGCGGGGCTAGCTCTCAGCCTCCTGCTGGACCCTCTCAGCCTGGACCTGTGTGGTCTTCAGCTCCTCTCTCACTCTCTCCAAGGTTTCCTGCAGCTCCTTGTTGCTCCTCTTCCTCTGCTCCTCTTCGCTGTTCGACGCTTTTCTCAGCTGCTCGTCCAGTCTGTCGTTGCGCTGTGAAGGCAAGCACATTTAGAAACAGCCGTCTACAGGAGCTGAAGACAAACGATAGGAGGTGGCCCGTGTGGACTGACCCGCTGCAGCTCAACAAGGTCTCCTTTGAACCTTTCAAGCTCCAGAATCTGCCAGCTTTGCTGCTGCACTTTGGTCCTGGAAGAGCCCAAACAGTCAGTAAAAGGGGCCGGTGGCTGAGCTGTTTTCCTTGGAGAACTGACCTGAGGTCCTGGAGCTCCTGGGAAGCCGACCCTCTCGGTGTTTAGCGTCGGAGAGACGCTCCTCCCACTCCGCTAGCCGTTCCTTGGTAGCAGCGTCCTTTAGCGATGTCTGCTGCTGCACTGAAGAAAGACGGTTCTCCAAATCCAACCTTAGGACAGAAATACATTTTTCGTATACAAGAGAAGACCAAAACGGTGGAAAGTAGTTGGAGTTTTTGTCCTCTGTGACTGACTTTTCTTGCTGTAGCTGTACGGTTTTGCGGAACTCCTCATCGCGAACTGACTGCACCTTCCTGCACATCTCCCTCTCCTTCTCCACCAGGGCTGCCTTGGATTTCATTGGAGGGAAATTGGTTTGTAGCTATTTCATAATTTCAACAATTGGGTTTATTTTTGGCAGTTTTTCGGGTCGACCTCAAGCACCAGTGCTGACATTCTTCCTTATCTCCTGTTCTGGAAAAGTAGATTCAAAGATATGTGTTAAAAAAAAGAGAACTGTCTAAAACGAGGCTTTCTGGAAAGCTGATGGGCTTTTTTTTTTTTAAGTTTTCGACCAATGTGGTGCAAATCTTCAAAACACACAAAAAAAGCATGTTAAATCAAAACAGCGTCCATATATATAAAGCCTTTCAGAAGCCGAGTTCTCAGAAATAGGGCCGAGGTGTGAAGGTGTGCTGGTGTCTGCAGGTTCCTGACGGAGCAGCGCTCAAGGTTCTCTCGCTGAAATCTCACCCTCGTTTGAGCCCACAGGGGAGCGTGAGGGGTGAGTGCCGGCAGGTCTGTGCTGCCACTAAAGGAGGGGACGAGTGGGGGAAACGTAGGGAAAACGGGCATTTCCTGCCTTCCAACAGATATTTGTTGCGTTGCATTTAAAAACACGGGAACATTTCTTTTGCATCGCAACAAAAGACGGCGTGAAAAGAGCGTGAATGATGCTGTTTTCTGATATGCATGTTTATCTAGATGATGAGAACTTCTCTGGGAAATACTTCCACTTGGTAAGTTTAACCCGAGCAGAAGGGAGCAGTGTTGGTTTTTAGGTCGCCAGCGTATTTCCTGTCGTCTCATTTCACCTCTTGTTCTACGCTTCGACTGCAGATCGATGCTGACGTCGATGAGGCCCAGATAAAAAACCCAGAGAGGAAGAAGTTCGAGCTGAAGGAAGTGCACCTCACCAAGCTGCTCTCGACAAAGGCAAGGGGAAGCGGCGGCAGTGATTTGGCTGCACTCGGCAGAGAAGCAGAAGTGGCGCCGAGGCCTGTCCTACTTTTCTAAAACAAACAAAAAAACCAGCTCAACGTCCCCAAAAGGTTCAGCACCGGCGTGGGTAAGGTTCTAAACACCTGACCGGAAACCTCTTTACCTCTGCAAGGTGGCGGTGCATTCCTTTGTGGAGAACCTCTTCCCGATCCATATGGGGGAACGCCGCACGCCAAAGGCGCCGCACGCACGCCGTCAAATATTTCTTCGACTTCCTGGACTGGCAGGCGGACGTCATGAGGATCACGGACCCGGACGTGCTGCACATCTGGAAAACCAACAGGCATGGCTGGGGAAGGGGAGGGAGAGAGGCCATTATTTGTTATTTGTTTCTCTGCTTTGGTACAGTTTACCCCTCCGCTTCTGGGTCAACATCAGCAAGAACCCCCAGTTTGTGTTCCACATGGTGAAGACGCCAAATCTGGACGGCTGCTTGTCGGGCATCGCCCAGGCGTTCATGGACTCTTTTTCTCTCAGCGAGACTCAACTGGGGAAGGTAACTTCACGCCGGAGAAGCTGCCCCAGCGTTCCTTTTTGAGTCCCTAAACGAGAGCCGTTCCCCAGCATGCGCCAACCAACGAGCTCCTCTACGCCAGAGACATTCCCAAGTTCAAACAGGAAGTGAAGGCTTACTACAGGCAGGTCCGGGACCAGCAGCCCGTCACGGCCCCGGAGTTCCAGGACTTTCTGCTGCAGGAGTCCAAGGCCACGTCCGTTTCAGCGGAGGGCGAGGGGGGACCTGGAGATCGGCGGGTGAGGACCGCTGTCTGTCGTTTCACAAACACCAAAACGAGTTCAACGAGGCGGTGGCGCTCAGAGAGCTCTACAAGTTCATCCAGCGCTACTTCACAGAGGTCAGCCAAGGGCTTCGGGGCCCGGATCCTGCGTTCTAGAGCCCAGTCCTTTTCATTGATTCATTTTTTCACTTTCCCCCTGTTGTGTATGCGCCTACTCGGTTGCGGCTGTACACACACATTCAACCTTGGCTGTGCCACAGTAAGCACGGACGCATTGGTTGCGTTTTGATAGCCGTTTTACTTTTTGGAAAAACATTCAGAAACAACGAACACATCACACACTCTCTCCTGCGCATGCGCCAGTTACCTGCTGCACCGTTAGTATCCATGCGCAGTACTGAGAGATAAAACAGATCTTCATATTACGGACATAACACTCCTCCCTTCCAGCATTGATTCCCCATTTAAACTAAAGGTGGATTATCTGAGTATTAGCTAAAACTAACAAAAAATGAATTATTATTATTATTCAAAATAATTTATCCACTCTCAAATAACTATGTAACATATCTCAATCTTGGAATCTAACTGGAGGTCTCCGAATTCTTTCTGGGTAACGTCTCATTGGTGGAGTGTTGACAGTAGAAACTTGAGGAACAGGTGGGGCTGGTGCAGGGCCATCAGCATCATCTTCACAGCCGCCTGGGTCCGGAGCTTCGTCACTGAACTCGAAGTCACCCTGGAAAGGCGTAGCATCCGCAGCCGCCTTTGTCACTCCTGAGGCATCCAATAGTTGGTCCACGTGTCTACGCCACACTAGGTCCTGTCCGATTTTCACTTTGTATGTTAACGGTCCTGTCTGTGACACAATGGTGCCAGGCTGCCACTTCCGTCCCTGGTTGCGGTAGTCTCTGGCCATCACCCGTTGTCCCACTTGAAAAGAACGCAATGGTCGTATGTGAGATCGGAGAACAGATTCAGACTGTTTCCTCTGTATGCGTTGTTGTAAACTTGGTTTCAATAAGTCAAGGCGTGAGCGCAGGGGACGCCCAAGGAAAAGCATGGCAGGAGTCTGTCCTGTAATCGCATGTGTGCTGTTGCGATAGGCGAGCAGAAAGTTTGCAATCTTCTGCTGCAGCGATCCACCGTCTTTATCCATGGCCTTGATAGCCTGTTTGAAGGTTTGAATGAAACGTTCTGCTTGGCCGTTAGAAGCGGGGTGGTACGGCACAATGGTGGTGTGTTGTATGCCGTTCTTCCTAACAAAGTGCTGAAACTCTTCAGATGTGAAAGGTGTTCCGTTGTCACTCACGATCTGATGTGGAAGGCCTGTACGTGAGAACAGGGCCCGCAAGAGTTCAACCGTCCTTGCAGAGGTTGCAGTCTTCGTACAGAAAACCTCAGGCCACTTTGAGTGCGCATCAACAACGACCAGGTACATGCGGTCAAGGAAAGGTCCCGCATAGTCAATGTGTACACGTTGCCACGGTTTCGTAGGCCATTCCCACACATGCAGTGGAGCTGTTGGTGGAGACTTTTGAGTCTGTTGACACCCTTCGCATGTCTTGGCAACATCCTCAAGCTGTTCATCGATTCCAGGCCACCATACGAAACTTCGTGCGAGGCATTTCATTTTCACCACGCCTAAGTGTCCCTCATGTAGCAACGTGAGAACCCTCTGGCGCAGCTTCTGTGGAATGATAACCCTCGCCCCCCACAAAATGCATCCTTGATGCACTGTGAGCTGTTCATGGCGACTGGAATAGCCCGATAAGTTTGAGTCACCCTGGCTTGGCCAACCCTGCAGCGTCAGTTCGTAGACTCTGGACAAGATGGGGTCACGGCCTGTCTCTCGTGCGATCTCCTTACTTGTGATCGGCCACGGATCCACTTGTGCCATCTGGAACATATCCACTGCTTCCTTACTGGTTACTGGCGGTGCAACTTGTAATGGCAAACGGGACAGCCCGTCAGCATTCCCATGATGGTGTGTGCCCTTGTACTCAATGCTGTAGGTATGAGCACCCAGAAACAAGGCCCACCGTTGCAGCCGTGCAGCTGCCATGGCTGGCACTCCCTTAGCTGGATTAAAGATGGACACTAGAGGCTTATGATCCGTGAGAAGGGTAAAGTGCTTTCCATATAGATATTGGTTGAACTTCTTCACTCCCCAGACCAGACTAAGAGCTTCTCTGTCAATTTGTGCATAGTTGCGCTCAGCTGCATTCAGTGACCGGGAGGCAAATGCTATTGGTCGCTCTGTACCATCAGTGAATCGGTGTGATAGCACGGCTCCGATTCCGTAAGGGGAAGCGTCACACGCGAGCTTGAGAGGCACTTGGGGGTCGTAGTGTGTCAACACATTGTCTGACGTCACCAACTCTTTGGCTTGTTTAAAGGCCTTTTCACAGTCCGGGGACCAGTGCCACTTATTGCCATGTTGGAGTAAGCAATTCAATGGGTGTAACACTGAGGACAGGTTGGGCAAGAACTTCCGGTAATAATTTACCAGGCCCAAAAAAGATCTCAGTTAAGAAACATTTTGTGGTGGGGGTGCCTTCAGAACAGCATCAGTTTTGTCTTTGCATTTGTGTAGTCCATTCTTGTCAATTTTATGACCACAGTATTCAATTGCATCCTGGAAAAATTCACATTTTGCTTTGTTGGCACGTAATCCGAATTCATTCAATCTTTTGAGCACTTTTTCCAGATTTTTAAGATGTGCGTCTGTGTATTTGGTATGCCTTGCAGGACTTGTTCCATTGTCTTTTGCCAAATTGCTGGTGCTGAAGCGATGCCGAAGACCAGGCGGTTGTACTGATAGAGACCCTTGGAGGTGTTGATGGTCAGGTACTTTTTAGCCGACTCCTCCATCTCCATCTGTAGGTACGCCTGTGCTAAGTCGATCTTGGAGAACCGCTTGCCCTGGCCCAGCACTGCGAAGATGTCATCAATACGCGGTAGAGGGTACTGTTCCACCTTCAGGACCGGATTGACTGTTACCTTAAAATCCCCGCAGATGCGTACTGAGCCATTTCCCTTTACCACTGGCACTATTGTGTCGCCCATTCAGACCAGTCCACTTTCGACAAGATGCCCTCCTTTTCCAGCCTTTGGAGTTCATTTTCCACTTTGGGGCGGAGAGCATATGGAATTGGACGTGCCTTGTGGAATTTGGGCACAGCGTCATCCTCCAGCACAATCTGGGCTTTCAGGTGCTTTAATGTGCCAATGCCATCTTGAAAAACTTCTCCCGCGTTGGCAAGTATTTTGTCCAGCTTTTCAGATGTAGAGCCGCTGCTCTGCTTTGTAGTCACTGCTGCGTGCATTTCTTTAATTGACTGCCAGTCCAATTGTATTTCACGAAGCCATTCACGACCAAACAAAGGGGCACCTCCTCTCTCAACAACATACAGGGATAGCACATGCCGCTGATCGCCGTAGTGCACATTCACTTTGATCAGTCCCATTGGGGCTAGGCGCTCCCCTGTGTAAGTTTTGAGCATTACGTCAGTAGACTTCAATGGCAGATGTGCGAAGTGTGTCTGGTAATCTTTCTTGGAGATGACTGACAATGCTGATCCAGTATCCAATTCCATAGTCAGTGTTTCTCCTTCCACTTTGGGTGAAACCCATATGATTCCTCGGTTGGGTCTTTTCAATGAGCATATATCAAAGCAAGCTAGGTCTTGTGCACTGTCTGTATCAGAAGAACAAGTTCCAATGTCATGCATGTCTTTTTGTTTATCCTTACGTTTGTAGAACTTCTTCTCTTTCACTTTTGTCTTGCACATTTTCTGTATGTGACCCGTTCTCTGGCACTTGTTGCACTCCTTATCTTTAAACCAACACTCAGCCGGAGTGTGTGACTTCTTTCCACACCGATAGCATGCATAATTTTTCTGTTGTCTTTTATCCATCTTGTGTACATTGCACTCATGTACATGGCACTCTTGTGCTATCTGCTGTTGCAGCTCAGTAGCACCTTTGGCAGCAGCTTCCATTGATGTGGCTAGTTCAATTGCACGTTTGAACGTCAGGTCTTTTTCTGTTAACAGCCGTTTTTGTATATTTTCGTTATGCAGTCCACACACAAATCTATCTCTCAGTGAATCTGACAGATTCCTTCCAAATGAACAATGCTCAGACAATCTTCTCAGTTCTGCTACAAATTCAGCAATGGACTCCGTTTTTAACTGGTTCCGTTTATGAAATTTAAAACGTTCAGCAATGACGAGAGGCTTTGGATTCAAATGAGTCTCTAAAGCGTTGACAATGTCTCTGTATGACTTTTCAGCAGGTTTGTCTGGAGTCATCAGGCTGCGTAGCAAATTATATGTCTTAGCTCCCATGACACTTAGCAGTACAGCTACCTTTTTGCCGTCTGGAATGTCATTTGCAACAAAGTACTGATCCAGCCTTTCGACGTATGTCGTCCAATCTTCCGATGCTCCATCAAAACTGTCCATTCTGCCAATTATCCCTGCCATCATTCGTGTCGTATTTTCCGTGGTGTTAGCTTGATTTTCCGACATCTTGCTCGGCGCTTGAACGTGCTTCCGTTACCGTCAACGGTTCCTTCCTGAGCACAATCTAGTTCCACGTGGTATCCAATCGCAGATCCTCGTCGCCAATTGTTGTGTATGCGCCTACTCGGTTGCGGCTGTACACACACATTCAACCTTGGCTGTGCCACAGTAAGCACGGACGCATTGGTTGCGTTTTGATAGCCGTTTTACTTTTTGGAAAAACATTCAGAAACAACGAACACATCACACACTCTCTCCTGCGCATGCGCCAGTTACCTGCTGCACCGTTAGTATCCATGCGCAGTACTGAGAGATAAAACAGATCTTCATATTACGGACATAACACCCCCATTCGCCGTCTTTTCCATGATAAAAAAGAAAATGGAGGAAAACGGAGTCCCCGGTGAGCTGACGGAGAAGCTGCATCACGTTAGAAACTTGTTCGAAGGACTGAAAAGTCGCTCCTGGGACTGAGCGGCTGATTTTTATCTAACGGAGGTGAACGGTGGAGACGGAGCTCCCCGCTGCACCTCGTCCACGGGTCAGAGGAGAGTCTGACCTCCGTGTATCCCAGCAGTCACGGGGCAAGGAGACGTGCCGGCAGGATCACCAGTCTGTCAAAGGAAACACACGCTGTGTTAACTCACATAACACACACGGAGCCTCTAATGAGGCCAGCGTGTGTGTTTTTGACCTGTGATGTACAAAAGCAAAGTAGGAGAAAGCAACAGGTATTGGGGCATTAGGGTGGAGAGGGCATTTCACTCCTGCATCAGCATTAATAAGCAAAATGAATAAGTTCATGATTGGTTCATTTAAAAAAAAAAAAAGAAATACTGCCCCAGCCTGATTCTTTTTCAATTTTCATGACCAGTCTATCGAATTTTAGTGTAGAATGACAACTTTGGACATGCTCACCGTAGAAATTCACCTTTGTTGCAAGCGTCCCTGCAAAGGACATGTTGAAATGTCCTCTTACTTGTTCACACTGAGACTAAATCCAGGCGGAGGAAGTGAAATAGTGCGACATCAGGCTCTGGAACTGCCCTGTCAAGACGTTTTAGGATATCAAAATCAAGTTCGAAAAAAAAAACCCCATGTTATTAGGCAAAAAGTTGGGCGAAAACTAAAAAGAAAACACCTGAGCCATCATTTCTTCTTCGTGTATTCTATTACCAGAAAAAAACGGATAAGTCCGCCACCTAGTGTCTGAACGCGCGATGTGTTCCAATTAACCCGATGAACAGAAATGGCTTAAACAAACAAACAGGGTGAAGGAGAAACAAAAGTGGCATTTTAAGGCACCATCTTTAATGATCTATGATTCTGCAGCAAGTTTCACTTCCCGGTAATTTCTCTATTCTTGTTTTTCCTGTAAATTTGTTCTAATATTTATGATTGTATTGTTGCTGGAACAGAGCAAAGTGCCAGTTGTGGGATAAATAAACAAATATTCTATTCAACCAAAAGTTCTAGTTTGTCTTAAAGTGTCATTGTTTTCCTAAACACAGACTTAAAATTTACACATCTCTTAATTAGAAATCAACATATCTTTAGATAATATTTATATAGACATATAAGACCAACTGCCTTTCAGACACGTAAGACAATCTTTTTTTTACATTTATGCACTAATCGTGCGTATATTTCTCGGTCTAACGCTTTACTTTATCGATGCTTGCTCATAGTTATGTATCTTAGTTAGCCGTAATTGTGTTAGATTTAACACAATTGATTTAAAAAACAAGTTTGCTTCGTGCTTTTTTTCCTCCCCCACGTGGTCAAACTTCCAGGGGTCCGACGGCGCCCCCTGGCGGTTCGGAAAAAACACAACAGTGATTCTGCAAAAGAATAGAAAAGAACTTTATTCGTCCCACAGCGGGGAAATTACACTGTTCCAGCAGCAGAACGTTGGAGAAACAGTTCAAGAAGTGCAGGACGAAGGCAGATAAATACAAATACTTTCTGTTGGAATGTTACTCTATGTACACCAATAAATACTTTATACAGGATGTACATGGGTACCACATTGTGGAGGACCTGGGATGCGGCATTAAAGAGTCTGATGGCTAACATAACAATTTCGTTCAAATAAAATGCTGTATTTTTCTCTTCTCTTGTATTTTTCTCTGGAGTGATGGGGTGGTGGTGGGGACGCTCCAGATTGTCCAGCTTCCTCCAGGCTTCGGACATCGGTGGATGCTGCTCACCCTCCACGTGCAAAGATTCAGGCTAGATTCAGGTTTCAGAGTAGTTCATTTCATTCAAGGGACAGTAAAACTAACTAGAAGAATCAAACAAATCTTCCCACTTACTGGAACTCTGGGAAATTCCCTCAAACCCGGTGACGAACGGCGTGGCGTAGGAACTGTCGCTGCCTGGGCCCCAAAAGAGTAGACGTTCAAATTCCCTCTTTGCCTGCAGCAGATTATTCAGTTTCCTTTCGTACTTTTGCTCGAAGGAGGATAAATTTCTGACCAGAGGAGAGTGGGAAAAAGGAAATGGGGTCAGCTCCAAGTGACTGCGCGATGGTCAAGGCCTTAAATGTTCAGGAAAGATTACTTTTTGACTAAGGAAACCTCCAGTTTCTGCTCCTCGAGTTTGGCTTCCAGGAGCTCGCATTTTATCCCCGGAGCCTCTTCTCCCTGTTTTCTGTGATCTTCTTTCTCTGTAGAAACGAGTGGGTTGAAGTAAAGCGGAGGTAGAGAAAGGAATCAGCCTGAACAGTCTCTGGTGAAGCGGAGGGCACCTCTTTCTGAGCTGCTGCTGCTCTCTTGAGCTTCCCTTTGGCCTCGGCGTATTTTTGCTGCAGATTTCCGTTGGCCTCCCTCAACTCCTGACTGTCCTGCAACAGGCTGTCGGAAAAAACAAGATTTTCTTTTTTTCCTTGAGCGAGTGTGTGAGTGTGTGTGTCGTGTGTTGTGTGTGTGTGTGTGTGTGTGTGTGTGTGTCGTGTGTGTCGTGTCCTCATCCTGCTGCTGTGGTGAACAAAGTTTTTCTCTCTGATAGTTTTTCATCTTTCATCTTTTGTCGCCGTCTTGTGGCCAATCTGAGAACTGCAGGTTTCTCGGTTCTGTGGCTCTTTGGCTCCCTCTAGTGGAGCTGCATGGTGTGTTTTCGGCCGTGTGCGTTGTCTCTGGTTCCCTGCTGGCTTGTGGACTCGTCCTGTTCTTTTGTTCCCCGAGATTCCCTCGTTCCTCCGTGAGGAGCGTCTTTGGTTGAGGACTGTGCACATTCGTCACTTCGTCCTGCACCTAGTGGGATTGTTTTTTGTTTTCCGTTGTTTTCCTCCACTGGAGCGTTTTGTGGTCGTTTATCCGGGGTGCTGGTTACTCCTCTGAGTGTGCGTGGCAGAAATAAACCTTCCAGACCACAGACCTGAGAGTCAGGGAGCGTGTGCGGTTCTGCGTCTGGGTCCAGCCGGTGTTCACCTGACAATGTGAAACCAATGGCCGACCACATGAATGAAGAAACGAGCCTGAGTAGATCTATTCCTGACAGAACAAGAGCAAGA
>CAAE01013765.1:0-34499 GCA_000180735.1 Tetraodon nigroviridis
GAAGACTTTTTTCCTTTACCCTTGTAGTTTGCCCTATCTTTAGGACAAATATTGAACTTTGTACCCATACTAAACATTTAGTTCTGTATACCCTTATGCTCTAAGTGCAAACATATTGAAATGAATTGTGTGTACATTTATAAGATTTACATAAAGTTTTAAAATTAAAAAAATCCCCTTGATGTCACTGCAATAATAAGCACTATTTAATAAATTCATCTAGTTTTAGTCCTGAATGAAAGAATTTCCATTCACTGTTCATTCCAGTACAACTATGCCGACGTAGAAATTTATGGGCCCAGCTAATAAATCAGATTTAAGACAGACAGTAAAGTGACTAGAAGGGAAACCTACCGAATTAAGTCAGCTCGTAATGACGGACATTAGAGCAGTAAGGAATTTATAAACACGTGTTTCCTGCCATGAGAATAAATGACCCAAAACTCTTCCCCTGCAGCACATTCAGTCAAGTTTATGTTTATTTACATCTTTATTTAGAACAGAGGACAAACTCTTCAGCTATTTGACACTCAAATGAAGTGATAACAGCAGAAACCCCAAATCCTGGAAGAAGCCACAAAGAATGTATCACCCCATGGGACAGATGTTCCATCTAACCATAACATCTGAGTGGGAGCTTCACATTTGGTATTCTTTCCTGTTGCCACACAGCAAAACCAGTGGACAGAACTATCCATTGTTCAGTCAAATAGTGGAAAACCGATGGGTGGAATTGTAGCCTGACGCCCCCGCAACACTTCTGCAGTTGTTCTCGAGGCCACAGTTAAAATTCCTCCGTGCCAGTATTAAAGATTTGCTGGCAAGTTGTAAAGGTAGTTATAACATTTGTTAAAAGTTAGATGCTATGGGTGTTGTCATGCATTCACCACCGGTAATCATAAGCGTCATACAGGGGCTCCGCCCAGCCTGGGCTGTGTTACTCCCCTCCCCCACCTTTTTGATATTACCCAATCACTCCTCTCCTCCTTCACATACACCGACACAGAGTTTATTACCAGCTTTTATATAGTTTCCGCTAAATGTTCCGTTCTGAAGTTACAGTTTGTCGAGGGTTACTTGGCTGATTTTAGGGTTTGGCTGAAAAACGTGTAAAAAATGAAGCTAAAGTGTTGGTCCCAATACTTGAAGTCTGCAGTGTGTAACCTATAGTCCTTGTTCTATAGCAATGGTTAGAGTTGTAGTAGGAAATCCAATGTTTACATTTTTCTCCTGGAAAACTAGGTCATTGTCGTGAAAGTAGGAAGAGCCTCTGACAGCCAAGTCTTTGCAAATGCAATTCAGTATTTGCTTTAACTTTTTTTTTTCAGACCATCACACTATTCATCTGTTTCGGCTGCTGTGATGGTGGATTGTAGAGGTTTTTCTTATGCTTTGTTTTACGCCTGCTTTTTAAACTTGCTGTAACCAGAGTAAACTCAGACAGTTAGGGATCATTATTATTACTGTTTAATTTCAGTAAAGCTGAAATTAAACAGTATACAGAGTCCCTGCTAATGGGAATTGCGTTATTATTTCTCATGAATTCATTAATCCCCAGCATAGAAATTGCTATTTTTACACTCAAGATAGATGTGTTACAGTACCTTGTCCTGGCACCTCTACCCGACCACTTTATGATACACTTAAATTTTAGCTCCACTAGTGTGCTAAAATGACTAAACCTGATATACTTTTGCACTGTCTTGCTGACAGGAACAATCTGTTAGCCACATTAGCACAGCAGCAACGTTCATCTGATTTGCAGGAGTGAAAGGAGGATGATGGGAGAGCAAGCACCTTTTTTTTGCTCTTCTGAAGCTAAGAGGAGCAGAATCGAACCTGTAATCCCATCCAGGCCTCATGGCAGAATAATGTTTTCCTAATATTTGCAGCAAGCAGAGAAGTCAGCAGCATTAACAAAGACGGGATAATCTGGGAGGGAGGAAAGGAAACTGAGCTGACTCCATAATTTCCTCAGCGCTTCTGCTTTATTTTCAGTTTTACTTCCCATGTTGCAAAAAAAAAAATTCTGCAGTTGACTGAATATCTTTTAGAAAGCATTTTATTTGTATCCAAGGCCTAACGTTGCAAGTTTTTTTTCTCTCCCTCAGGACTGGTTTAAGGGAGAAATGCTATTCCTGGATTTAAAAAAGGGCTTAACAGGTCTGATGATCTTTTATCATGTGCTGAGAGAATAAACTTTTCCAAGCAAGAACAACTCTGTCGTCTGTTTATGCTGAAAAAAAAAGTCTCCGGCCCAACTTAGACCAGTCCAGCACATGAGTCAGTCTCGCGCTGAAACATTAAATTGTACAAGATTAACTAGACAATTCCACAGAATTGTGAGTGTGTGCCTCCACTTTGGCCCATGCCTGCCCTTTATGTCCATGAACCAGTCACCTTATGAGCTGAGCAGGCCTCAAAACTGCTGTTTAAATTGACAGAACCCACCCCTTTCAAACATTAATTTGAACTACTTTACAATGACATGGAAGACTTTAAAATACATGAAATAAAATTTTAGAACATTACATTAATGGATGAAGGAGAAAAAAGTTCAAAACTCCATACACCTATCAACACATACACTACATGTTCAGCAGCCCCTACCTTCCCACACACGTAAACCTAGTAAACGTAAACGTAAACCTACGACATGCAAGTTTTTCTGGGATTTTTTTTTAGATACCATATAAGATATAAACCTGAGGGAACACGTCCATGTCTGGCTGACCGAGCTGCAAGTTCCATGTATATTTTATTAGTGTGCGACCTACAGGGCCCGGGTGTTAATCAGAGGCACCTTGGACTTCCACTGATGTCTGTCCCTGTGTTCCTTCACTCAGGTGAACCTGTGTTCTCCACCCAGCAATGAAAGCTACCAAGAGCGGCTGCTTCGTCTAGAAGGGGATAAGGAGTCTCTTGTCCTGCAGGTCTGAGCTCTTTTATCTGCAGATCACTGATGTATGTGGAACAACTGGTTTAAAAACATGAAGCGATGGTTCGATCTATTCCAGCTCAGCTGCTGGGATGCAGGTGGAAACATAAATGTTGATGGATCAAACTCTACTCTACTCTTTTACTAACCTTATTTCATTTTATGAACCATTACCATTATTTTTTTAAAACCGATTTAAAAAAGTTTACTGGGAAAAGTTCAATGAAATTGGCTCGATCCACGTCAGAGGATGACAATTTGACTGGAGGCTCTGTTTTGGATAAATGGCTCAGTTTCAGACCTGTAATCTATGATTCCTTATATCGTGTTGTTTCAAAACAAACATGCCTGGACACTTTTTGGACCGTCTGAGCATGTGTTCACTAGCGACTTTTACTGCCTCTCTTCTCTTGGAACAGAATGAATGATTGTATGTCAGCCCTGAATCATTTGGCTCTCCTCGCGCTTTGACGACTGTGTCATACACTCGTGGCCCTTGCGAAGCTCCTGCACATTCCTCACACTTAAATCACAATTTGAAAAGTGCGACTCGGGCGCCGTGCGAGTGTATCCATGCGGGTGGAGGCGGGGGGGACCTGTGTGGGTCTGGTGCGCCCTGTATGGTTATGCAGGCTGTTCTTTATCTAGATGTTTCACCACCCGCCTGACGAAGGAAAGTTCTTAAATGTCTCACACACACACACACACACACAGGCACAAATGCACACACACCCATACTTTTTTTTACCCTCCACATGTGAGCCTCTCTGTGATTGGCTGATCCTCAAGGTGGCTGGAGCATGTTTTTTTTCCTCTGTCAGGAGCTTTAACTGGTTGTTCACAGGTTAGGTTCTCACAGGGTTTT
Organism: Tetraodon nigroviridis; assembly: GCA_000180735.1. Taxonomy (NCBI): domain Eukaryota; kingdom Metazoa; phylum Chordata; class Actinopteri; order Tetraodontiformes; family Tetraodontidae; genus Tetraodon; species Tetraodon nigroviridis. Next base: position 3,804 of record CAAE01013765.1, read on the forward strand.
TTTTTATAGTTTTTTTTTGCTCTTTTGTTTCGCCTGCCGTGCTTTCGCTTTTGTCCTACTTCAGGGTGTTAGCATATTTTTTGTTCATTGCTGTGGCTCAACAGGACATTTTCATTCACATATAAGTCCCATACAGGAGGTAAGTCTTTGTAGGGTTCATTTGTGTGTTTTTGTACACTCTTACCTTTATTTTTGTGGAGTACAATTTGTCAGGTATTTGTTTTAGATGCCAATCATTCAAAAGTGTCTCATTCACACACTTTTTTTATTTATCAGCTATAGTTGTACACAAATTGTGTGCTTAGTTTTTACAGAGTGATTCATGCACGTGTCATAGCTACTTTCAAATCTGGATTTTTGGACATGTTGAGACATTACAGAGGACTTTTTCAGTGTGATAAACACATGTGATGTTGAGAATGGGTTGTTGAGAGACGGTTATGAATGTGTGTTGAATTCTTGAGTTAAAGCCTGCTGAGTTGTTGTAGAGATAAGATATGTGGTCAGTGTGCATGTGTTTCAGGGTAATCTAAAATTTAGTCAAGTGATGGTGCATTGTAAACATAGTTTTAGTAAAGTAGCAATGCATTTGTATCATTCTAAACACTATAAATATAACACCCAGTGGTGGTATTTAGGCAGCATAAAATTATTAGTGCAAACCTTCATCTCTATAACCAGAACATTTACAGCAGAGTTAAATAATAATGTCGTGTAATGGCATCTTAAGCACCGTTTGTATTCGTGTTTCTTCCCTCAAGTAGCCTGATGGCTTGTTGATGTTTGCCAGTATATTAACTTATTCATAATACTGTACATTTTTTTTTAGATTTTTTTAGCTGCTTGTACCTAAATGGTGAATGCCTCTTTATTTTATGTAAAAAAAAAAAAGCAAGATGCACAAAAATTGTTCCTCTAAATTCTATTGTGAAACTTTACTACTTGGGCAATGTTATTTTGAGTAAAGAATCAAAGTCAGTAAATATAATCTTTTTATGGTTTACTGGGGTATGAGTTTTTAATATTTCATTTGGCATGTGTTCTTTCCTCTGTCTGCTGAGGTCACGCCTGGTATGGAGAATAAATGTGTCTCCCTTTAGGTGAGCGTCCTGACTGACCAAGTGGAAGCACAGGGAGAGAAGATCAGAGACCTCGAAAGTTCACTGGAGCAACATCGGCAAAAATTGTCCTCTACGGAGGAGATGCTGCAACAGGTAACACACACACACGCACGCGTACACATATACTGATGATGATTCGGTTTTTTTTTAATCAAAACTGTTACTGGTGTCCACAGTACAAGAAGTGTTGAACTCCTTTCACTACACTGGCTTTTCACTTCAGTTTGACACAGTTTTTTAAAAATACTATCAACACACAAAATAGCATTTGCTCAAACTAAAGAAGGGACACAATAATGATAAGGAGGTGTAGCGAGTTGAAAGGTTTAGACTTTTTGGCACCGATCAGTACCAAAACATTCATTCAGCTAGAAAAGGGAGGAGAAAAATGAGGACATTTTGACTGGTGCTCACAAATTCAAAGGATTATTTGAAGGTTCAGACTTGATTTTAAGGTTGGGGGGTTAGAATTTGGTTAAGGGTAAGGGGACTTACAAAGATAGACGTACAGGGATATGTGTGTGTATGAGTGTGTGTCTGTAAATCACTAATTCCTGAGCTATTTGACCACTATCACAAATGACAACAAACATATGGGTCAGAGCTCAACATTACAGTGTTTCTGTAGTCCCTGCCTGATTAGCTAGGGTTTACTCTCAAACAAACCCAGCTTGAAGGTGACTTTTTGCAAAGATGTTTGTGGTCCACACAGCTGCCATCTACCTCTACGCTGACAGACAGACAGCATGCCAAGAGCGGCCTATTGTATTCTGGTTCCCAATGGGAAAAAAAAACTTTATTTATTTGCTATACAAGACAAAATGTAATGATGGGTATGTGTGGGTTTGTGCGCTCATTTTGCATGTGAGATATGCAGAACTTCCCTCTAATGCATAAACTGCACTAAACAAGAACAACTGGCTTGAATTTAACTCGGTCTTCAATCTTTAGAGCGAAAAAAAGCATTTTTACTAATGGTTCTGAATATTAACAATGCATTTGGATTGAGATTAGTTGACAACATTTTTTTATCTTTAGTCATTGATTGATATTCTCTATTCACATATGTATTAATTACCTTAATCTTAATTGACTTTTCCATCTTAGTAAAATTAGGTTTCGTCTAAAATGGTTTGGATTTAAATCATCCTGCAGTACGATGATGGTGAGGTTATAAGTCCGGTGACACAAGCGTTCCCTTAAAACATTCCACTGGACATTGTTCTGTTAAATTCAACTAATTTTCTCCTTTTTTTTCTCTTGTTGTCAGTATTCTGCCAGGCTGGATGTTACTTCAGCAGAATAAAACCCCCTTCGTTTGGACTTCTCGGCGTCTTCTTTGTCTTGCCCTTAGTCAGACCTGATAATCCTCTGTCGTAAAATAAATAGCGCATGGGTGTTGGTGTGCTGTTTGTGGTAAAGAAACCATAATTTAAAATATATAGAAAAGCACAAAAACGTTGGTTTGGGTTTTTTTAAACAGACTTATGATGTCCAGCTGCTGTACCTGATTGTCTATATGAGCCTTTATTGCAGGTCTGGAGGTTTTATTGGATTTAGTTGCGCTCATGTGCAGCTGTTGGTCCAACATTTGTGTCCCTTTTCACAGTTAATGGCTGTCTGGGTAAATAACTAATGTGATAGGAGATGCTTGCTGACACAGATGAAGGTGGAGTGTGGGGAAAGATACCGGAGCTTCTGCGTCTGTTGCCCTTTTGACATGTATCCTGCTCCAGATCTGTTGCCCTTGAATCACTTTAATATGAAACAAGAAAACATCTGTCTGGGTCTGTGTCAACATGTGCTGGTGCACACAAAACACATGATTTCATTAATTACAAAAAGTCCTAAAATATCTGGTAAATCAGAGAAGCCAGCTACTGCTTTGAGAATGTTTCAGAGAGGAGAGCAGCCTCTTTAAAAAGACGCAAGTGCCAAAGAGACAGTTTGGCCCCTGTTGCCCTCCATAACTGACAGAAAGTGAGTTTGAGGCAGCTGAGCTGTGGCCAGAGAGTTGTGATTAATTACTTCTAAAATCTCCAGCTTATCCCGTTGTAAGTGACACTGGTGTAGGATTTCAAACTGGCACTCAGCTGTCATAACTAAGCTGTGTGTATATATGTGTGTGTGTGTGTGTGTGTGGGTATGTGTGTGGCTTAGTGTGTGTTTGTTATTGTACACGGAATGCATCATGGGCCAGAATAAGCATCTGGGGGTTAAGACGGAGTTTTAAGGTTAGGGTCAGGAATTTAGCCGTGATGGTTGGGGTTATGATAAGGGGCCGGAGAATGTATTATATGAATGAAAGACCATACAACGACACTAGTTCTTAAAGCCACTTTAAAGATATTTTGCTTTATTTTTGCCATACCTTATTTTTCTTGTGGCGCATCAGCTGTACAAGTTGACTGTCAGGGCTGGAATCCTTATTTATGGGCTGTTTATTGATTAAATTCTTGTAGTCTGTAACTCCTTCACATGAGGACAACTGAAGCCTGAAGAGGGGGGTGAAGCCTCAATTTGGAATTTGAAGTATTGCGAAGCAATTGCACCAAATGATAAAATTGATAATGGTGTAAAACCACCTAGGGACGAAAGAAATATTTAGCAAAAAAAAGCAGCTGGGACGAGGAGATTGGAGTAATAAACAAGCAGATTTGAGGAGAAAACGCTGTATGGACAATGGCCTTTATCTGCTTTCTGTGGCTCTCATCTGCAGCATTATTTGACCACAGTAAAGAAGCACAGATATATTAATAGCTCCCTGTACTGCCCCACGTATATGTGTGGGTGTGTGTATATTTAGCTCTGTGGGGTCTGGGCCTCCAGCCCCGTCTGCTCTCTTACTGTGGGAAGAACATTGTTGGGAGTGGACGATCATGCTCCTTCCCTTTGGCACCGATTTTAAATGGATTTGCCCGTTTTTGATGTAGGTGTACGTTTGCAAATGTTGCTCGTGTGAGTGTCAAACTTTGTGTTTTTCCTAGGAGCTGATGAGTCGGACTTCTCTAGAAACGCAGAAACTGGATCTGATAGACGAAGTTTCTTTCCTTAAACTCAAGTTGGTCAGCATGGAGGAGACGCACAGCAGCTCTCAGCCAATGGAACCCGCAGATACGGATCAAAAAAAAGCCGAGGTATGGACTCCCTACAAACAGGAAATTACACTGTTAACTGTGTTTTATCCAATACTTAGAGGGACAATCCCATTTATTTTAATTTATTTATTCCACCTTACTATGTCCATTCACACACGCCTATGTTTATATAATTCACCTGTTGCTGGGTTCAGTGTAGCATGGGAGGTAAATTCCCCATCATGGTACAATTGTCCATTGGCATTAAGTTTTCCTGCCTGGATTCCTTGTTTAGAGAATTATTTCATGTATTTATTTATTCAAATCAAAACAGAAAAAAAAACATTGCAATACAGCAGCATGTTATTCATAGTTGATGTTTTTGCCTTGAATGTTGAGATTTGTTTCGTGTTTTTGTTGCTTTCTTATACCAAACTTATTGTGAAATTGTTTCTCGGTTCTAATACAATGTTTCTATTCCCTAGTTACAGTACAGAGTCAAAAAAATAAGACTAGAAAACCAAAATATTCGGGAATTTAATCGTTTAAAGGAAAAACACAGATGTCTCTGTTATATATTTGTTAAATTCTCAATGTTTCAAAATACACTCAAGTATACACTTTCTGCACTAAATTTTCACATCATTTTTCTTTTTTTTTTTTAATCCACTAATTAAGGTGGGCAGACTACCTTGGCCTATAGTGGGACCAAGATAGCGCTGTCTGGGATGGACTTTGAAAGATAGAATGAGCCAAACGTTCACATTTGTAAATTAAAAAACAGTTTTGCTTTTACATACACAAAAACCCACACAAGATGGAACAAAGGGTGCAGAAGGTTTTTCTATTGTTGTTGAAACATATTTGAAAAGAAAAAAAGCAGTATATTTTTTTTAAAAAGAAGCCGCAAGTATATTTCTCATGCAGAAACCGACATTTGCCCCCTGCAGTGTGTTCAACCACAACTTAAACAAAATAACCACTTTCTCAGATTCAAAGCCGGTCCCATTATAGTTTCTGGGAAGATGGCATGCATTCAATTGTCTTTTACATTGTATTTCATGTAGCATTTTCAGGCTTACTTGTAATTAAAATCTAACTTTGGGGCTTGTGATTTAAAACACAAGTTAAATTACTTAAATAAATGTTAGGCAATGTTATGGAATTGGAATATAGCACATGAGGTGCTTTTTTGTTTGTTTGTAGCATGGTCACATTGCCAGAACCCTGTAAAAAAAAAAAATCTATTAATTGGCAGCTACGATAAATTGTATAATCTGTTAAAAATCAAGCAGTTGCTGAGAGGGAGAGACAACCAACGAGAGAGAGAGAGAGTGAGAGAGAGAGATGCATGCCATTTCACCCAAATCTAGTTGAGCAGTCATGACTTGTCCTCATCACTGTCTTTGTGTGTGGACTTTGTTCATTGTGGCACTCAGCAGCTTGTCCCCACTGGCACCACAAAAACTGAAGCTTCTCTTGTGCTGTAGCTGTGCACGTATGCGTACGCATGTGTGTGTGTGTGTGTGAGTATATTTGCTACATATTGAGTAATTTTGTTTGGTTCTCACAGCTTCAAAGGTCTGTTTTGGGGTTAAGACTTGAGTTTAGGTTAGGGTTGGTTGGGTGGTTAGGGTTTGGGTGAGGGGATTGGTAAGACATTATACTGATCAAAGTTCTCCCAAAGTACAAGGATGTGTGTGTGTGTGTGTGTGTGTGTGTGTGTGTGTGTCTGTCCCCACTTGTGTCAGTGTGTGGATTCAGCACCATGGGCTGTGGTTGGAGTAAACAGGATGCAACATTTGCAAGCCCCATGTTATGCACACACAGCTAGCCTGTGATAAACACCACAGGAGGCAGACACAGAGCAAGAAGGGCATGTCTGAGGGCAGAAAGAACCTAAAAGTGAGGGACAACGGGAAGGAGAGCAGAGACGTAAACAAACAGACAGACGGAGGAATGAATGCTGACAGGATGTGCTGTGGAAATTTTGTTTCTTCTATCCAAGAAGGCCTTAAACACAAAGTGAACAGGAATGGTTGATACATCAAATCTCGACCAAAACCTCATGGATTACAGGATTAAGGTTCTGTGATCTAAAGTGAGCAGACAGAAGTGAGTCATTGATGCTGTTTCCTTTATTGGCTTTTTAATCTGTTCTCGATGAAGGTTTTCAATCCTCCAGGTCACAGTTTTCTGAAGGTAAAGCACATAGTTAGCTGGACTATTGAAAAAAAAGGAACGGATGGGTGTTTAGCTTCTTCTGTAAAGCTAGTTTAGTAGGAATTAAACTGATTTCTGCTCGTAGAGCAAAGCGCCAAATGGCTGTCATTGGAGAGTTTGTTTCATTGGATGTCCAAAGAATGCTTCTTTTGCTCATCTTTTAATTAAACCGCCCATCTTCTCTGGCTAGAACGGCCATGATGGCAGAAAAGGGTTAGCCAGAGAGGGCAGTAAACATCCATTTGTACCTAGGTGTGAGAACTCTTACTCTCTCCTGTATGACTCAATGACTCAACTGAAATGGTGCCTTGGCCTTGATTAGCCAATGTTTTTTTAACGCCAGCTTTTAATAAAAAATCTTCTTAGGGACAGTATCTCAGCCCTTTTCTCCAGAGGAAGCATAAATGTCCAAAGTCTTACCAAAACAGTGAGAAATAAAGAAGCCTTTAGAAGCAGCAAAACATTTCCAAGTTGATTTCTAAGTCTTTTTATCCCAGAGGACCTTTTAGATGTTTGCCATTCGTGTGGCTGTGCCTGCTAAAAGATGTACCATTCGTGTTTGGGGTGGATTGGCTAGCCACATTTGCACGGCAGGAGCCATTAAATGCTATGGTTTTCTATGGTTTTCAGCATGCACTACAAATACTGTGTTGTTTACAAAAAAGGATTGGGGCCAACTATGCTTAACCTCATCACCTCATTGTCCATATAACAGAGAAACAACACACACACACCACACATACAAACCTGTTATACAAATGGATAACAGAGGGTCTGGCACAGCTAGACGAGGCATTTACAGCTCCTGACGCTTTCTTCCACAGGGCATCAGAAATGCCCCTATGAAGTTTAGTCTCCAGAAGACTTGACTTGACTGATTGGCAGATAAGACTGGTTCTTCTCTCATCTTCTCAGAACTCACCCCTATGCCTTTCTCTTTCTCTTCCTATCCCAACCATTGATCTCTTCCTGCCATCTTACCTTTGGTTTCTCCACCGCTCGTTGCCCTCGCAGTGTGTGGTAAATCTCATCAGCGAACTTCAGGAGCAGATGTGCAGGTTTCAGGAGGAGATCAGCACACGTATCCAGGAGAAACGGGCGCTGGAAGAGAGGGAGGCTCGGCAGGGAGAGCCCAGAAGCAGACCAAATGGGTTACCTGGCTCAGACGCAAGCTTATCCGGCTCTGATTCCGGGAGCCATAATGGAGGACAGACTGTACACGTAGGGAGACTTGATGGATGAAATCATCTTCCCTTCCTTCCCCATCATTTCTCTCCTCTTCTCCTCTTCCCTTTTAACGAACCCACCCTCCAGCTGCCGGTATTTGGACACGCCCACAGAATCAAACTAACCAGTTCTTTGGTAATGTGCCTGGGTGCCTTCCACACGATTCTGGGGTGTTCTGCTCTGGTTCTAGCAGATGTTTTCAAATGCTTCTATTTATTTAATGGATAACTAAAGATGCTGGAGTACAAAATATAAAAGAGCAATTTCAGCAGTTACATCCCGCATCAATCGTTCAGCAGGTATAAAAAATGTAAGGCAGTCGCTCCAGGACAGTTTTCACTGTGCTAAAAAGCATTTTTTAAATAAAAAATCTTTAGGAATATAAGGCTTAAGATATTTTAAGTCTTTTTATGCAGCAATAGGTAAAAAAAAAAAAAAAAGATAAAACAGAAATTTAAGCCTACATTAATCTTTGTTCTGTCTAAGGTTGCATCTTCATCTCAGTTGTTATTAAATACAGTGCAGAACGACATCGCCACAAAAAAAAGAAGAAATTAATAAACAAAAAAATTAGGGGGGGGTCAGATAACTCATGGTGATTAGTTGGATTTTGGTTAGGTCTTGTGTATTTGCCATTACACATTTCTGCAGGGACTGATAGGAGCATGTTTATTCAGGTATTTAGAGTTTAGTTCAGTGAACTGCGTCTTGGATTTGGACCTGACCCAGGAGCCGTTTCTTTCCGTTTGATTTGATCTGGTCTACTTGCATGATACTGGTTCCGCTCCTTTTACTAACAAAGCCTCTGCTTTTCTGCAGCACTGACCAGGTGGATGGATCATGTGACAATAACAATGTGTAAAGCTGTATAAGGCCTCCTCGGGCACGGCAGCGGATGGGCCCAGATGGGTCCTCAGATCCTTCCCTTTCGTGGTTGTTGATAACCGCATGCTGTGGTATCTGTTTTCAGGATGGTAATGTTTGCTGTATTAACATCTGTTCCTGTCCAGCCCTGGGGAATCTTCTTAACTGCAACTGTCAACACGTGTGTGAATACCCTCATGTCTGCATTTGTTTTGGAAATTTCCACAATAACTCTAATGCATGTCAGTAGACCCTGCAGAATAAAGTAGTGACAGAACAGATTAGGTAAAATACTATGTGTTTTGCCTTTTTTGCAGGATTTGCTTCAAGAAGTGAAGCAGCTGAAGCAAAAAGTTGAAGAACTGGAGGGAGAAAAGGGCCAGTATGAGAGGAAACTAAGAGGCACCAAGGTACTGTATGTGATCTAGTTTTTCCAATTAGCTATACCTGTATATACTTTTCTGATAACAAAATTACATTTCCAACTACTTTATTACATTTTTAAAGCAAAAGGCTGCAACTTAAATATAAATAAATATAGCCATTGGCTTATTGTCATCTCATTATCACATCGTTATCACAGCTCACAGGCTAATGTACTGTAACCGTATGGCAACAATCAGAGGACATGGAGCTAAACAAAAACGCATTTGTTAAATTTGGGTTCAGGCGAAATGCATGGAAAAAAAGTTTAAAATTCAGTTCTTTTTCAATTGAGTTTTGTTCGTGTATTTTTATACAAATCATTGAAAAAGCATACCATTTGGTTAGCTCACACTTACCTGTATAAATAAAGATAAAAAGGAAATGCGGCCAGTCTAGTTTTAGGGTGCTGACCCTTTTTTGTGACCATCTGTTTAGATAAATCAAATAAAAATGTTTCATTGAATTTCAATAAATAAATAAGTAAAAACCCCTCTAAATTAAAACAGGAAATTACATTTCAACAGCCTGTTCAATGAGATATGGTTGATGATTAAACACAGGAAATTAGGTAATACTCCATCAGGGATCCGAGAAGGTAAAAGGTCAGGATCAAAAAGAATAATCCTCTACTAACTTTATATTTGTACACCTTCAGGTGCTCAACCTGCTGTTGCTTTCTATGTGCTCACAGAGCTTCCTCCCTCCCCAAACCCCCACTGCTTCCTCTCCTCTTTATTAACCCCTCTACTTTTCTATTCTAAATGTTCTCCCCACCTTTAACTACCCCGCTTTCTTTCTGTAGCTCTCCATCTCTTATTCTCTCCATGTGTGTTACCAGTCGCTCATGACCCAGCTGTCCAGCCTCAAGCTGACTGTGGAGCACACACAGCTGGAGAAGCAGCACTGGGAGGAGCGCTGGCGCAGCGCACAGGTGCCCCTCTCTTTCTCCTCGCCTGGCATCTTGTCGCTTGTAGCCTCTTTTTTTTTTTCCCCTTTTTCCTCTAATTTGGCCTAGTCCTTACTACCATTGTGCTCTTTTCTGTTTGTTTTTTTAAACAACTTTCTTTCAAACTTTTATGGTATGTATTTACATTACAATAAAGGGAAAAAGGTAAAAATCAACAAATAAATAATTAATCATTTAGTCAATAACCATCTAAAAAGCTTGATCCCAGAGGAGCAGGAGACCTGCCAGCCTGATTATAATAATGTGCTATTTGATGTGCATTTATCTATACTAAATTTGCCAGTGAAAGGGACAATTCCACCAAAACAATTAAACAAGTTAAAAACTTGTTAAAAAACTCACAGTTAATAAAACTAGCTTTGCTTAATTTGTCATACATACAATGGGTGCAAATGTGCTTGTGAGCCTATGAGGGGCCCTGTTTAGTTTATCTGTTGTTATGATGATTGCTGCTTTTAAAGTGGGTCTGTTACATTTTCTAAATTCTGGGAGGGTAGACATGTTTATTGAAGGCGGGGGTGTATGTGAAACGGTGTTACCGCACCACGTTCACATACTCCTGGTTTCACTGGGCTGTATGTGATAAGGCCTTTGGCTTATTTAGTCTGTTTTTCCAACCTGTCAGGATGGTAGAACCAGCTGTGGAATTTGATTGGAGCCAAGCACTCATACACAAATGTAGATACTGACATCTTTTATGACCAGAATTCAAATACATACATACATATATAATACATGTAATTGAGCAGTCCTGAAAAACAGAAAACAGTTGTTCCCATTATTAAGCCAATGTTGCAAATCAGCTTCCCGTCGCCACTGGTTGTCCACTGATCGTAACGTTGTTAGGCACATTTGCTTTATAAAATGTCCCCTGCGTTCTTTCACAGGCAGAAATCTCAGAGCTGCAGCGGCTCCTGGCCTCCAAAGATGCTGAGATAGAATGCCTGCGGTCCCAGCTGTTGGTCAGAGGCGGCACAGCCGATGACACCACAGAGAGAGGTAGACGCAGCTCTCTGTCTCTCCATTCATGTCACATCCAAGTGCCTCGGTGATACAGTAACATCTAATCAAAGTGTCTTCTTCTCCCTTTCTTTACGCTTGACTTGTTTTGACTCTCTGCTTCCCTCTCCTGTAGAGGAAGTGTATGTCCAGCAACTCATTAACAGATGTAAGGCATGGTGTGCCTCTGCTGTGGAACTAATCTTCAATCAGACTCTCCGCACTGACAGTTGACATCGTGATTTGCGTCAAATCAAAATGTCTAACTGTTTATTTCTGTGTAGAGGATGTTTATGTGAATTTTTGGATTTGGTTTGCAGTGGAGAACCAAACCGGAGCGTTTGCATTGAGATGTGGACCACAGTTGAGATTCAGTTTGTGTTGGCTGTAGTAAATACCCATAGTATCCTTTCAAATGATCCGGCTTGTGCTGCTTATAGCGTAGCTATTCTAATCTTTTTTTTTATTGTTATATTAGATGATAGAAGAAAACCACTAGATAAAAAAATATATATATTGATTAGATTACTTTTACATAACCTGGCCACCAGGTGGAGATTAAAAATGACAAAAAACCCCAAAAAAATGCAAAAAGATACCACATGAGCTAAGAAAACCATGTTTTATTTCTAGTGGTCTTGCAGCCAACCTAACTCAGATGACTTTGGACATTTGTTTGACATAATTAGCTTCCACGTTACCTGACAGCCCAAGCAACTGGCCTTTCCGCATGACCTTCACTGTCAGCGTTGAAAGGATATGAAATTTTATCTGACCCATCTCTCTCTTTCCCTATGTGTTTGTTTTATTTGTCTTGTAAAACCTTCCTCTTTATAAAAGTGATCATAAGAAATAAATGTAGCGGAAAACAGCGTTGTGGTCAGCGGCAGCCATATCACTCTGAAAGCTGCGGGTTTTCATTTGCACGTGGTGGTGCTGTCATCGTTGCTTTGCTTTGCTTGTTTATCCATATTAGCATGGCTGTCATGTCTGTCAAAAACATTCCGTCACATGCCAAAAAATCTCAGCGGACATGAGGCAAGGTGTGAGTCCAAAAAATAACGTTTTACCCTCTCGTTGATTTTGTCAGACCAGGAATACCAGAGGTTGAAAGAGGGGATGGAGTCCCTGTTGGCTTCAAATGAGGAAAAGGTCAGAACATTTGGTTTGAACGCTGTTGCAACACAGAAAGATATGTTGTCACAGAAGAACAATGTGTTTTGCTGGTAACAGGACAGGCGTATCGAGGAGCTGACTGTTCTGCTGGGTCAGTGCAGGAAGATAAGGGACGTCATGGCTCTTACACAGGGTGGGTGCCCTAAACACTAGAACTTTTAGCGTCTTCTCTTCTCTCCTTCCTGTTATGAGTTGATATTCTGTGATGTCACGCTGCTTTACTTCTCATGTTTGCAATTTATTGTTCGGTTTATGGTTAGATCCCCTCAGCTCTCAAGAATCTTTTAGTTTTATTTCTCAAAAAGGCTCTATATTTCTTAATTTTAGGGAAATTCTTTCAGTCTTGTTTATTTTTTTTGTTGTTGTTGTGTCTTGTTTGTAGGGAGTAGTGAGGAGGAGTTAAGTGGCAGTTTAAGACTCCGAGCCAACGCACACAAAGCTCACTCTGACATCCTCAGATCAGAGGTCAGACGGAGTTAAACCGTCATCTTTTCTGAATTACTGAGAAACACGATGTCTCCAAAAACCTGAAAGTAAATGTAACTTTTGCACAGATTTCGTCAAGAGGTTCTTCACCACTTATGTTGTCCTCATCTCCATACCAAAGAGAACTGTACTCAAGGTAAAAGCACAGTGCTTTAGTATAAACACACACACACATCCACAAAACATCCTTGGACTTTTATCTTTGTAAGGACTTTCATAGATTAATGTATTACCCAGCTCCTCACCTTAACCCTCTCTCTCTCACACACACACACACACACAAAACACAATACTTATTTGTGCAACTTTTGTTGTTGTTGCTGTAGCATCCAAAACACCATGGACACATCTCTCGTCTCCTCTGGAGATATAAGCATCTATAATGGATCATGGTAATGTAGAAGCTTATTAATTACTAATTAAAAGTTGCTGTATGTATTTCTAATCTATACTTTTAAGCTTCTTTTATTTTTATTTAATTATTTTATTAGGACCTGAATGTCTTTAAAGGTTTGTTTTTCTGCTGTTGCCTGCGTTTTTTTTCTTCATGTCGCCGTGCAAATGATTTTATTTCTTCTCTCAGCGATATTAAAAAGTCTCGAACAGAGTAAATGCCAAAACTTTATCTGCAGGCAGCATCACAGGCTGATGTCCAGCAGCCTTGAAGACTTGCAGAGCAGATCTTCCCAAAAGGTGTGTGGGTGTGTCTTTGTTGCCGTCCTGCTCCTGACAGCGATAATCCTGTTCAGCTGATCCAACCTGCTTTAACTCCCGCTGTCCTTAAATACCTGATCAGCACTTCCACAAACAATAATGTTCATTTCACCAGTTTCTGTACTGACATTCTTATTCCGGCTCTGTGTGTATCTGTGTGTTTTTTCCTTGTGGCTTCGTGTGCTGTAGACTGTAGAGATCCGACCAGGTGAAAGCGAATCAGACGTAGGGGCCGAGGTACTGATCTGCTGCATGACTTCACACGATTACCTCCCCCGCAAGCATGAAGCTAGCTGACGTTGCTTAGGCTAGCTGCGTCAATGAACAAACCCGACCCACAGCTGTGCAGTTTTTGATGAGTGCGGCACTCAAAAACATTTGTTTTAATGTTCCTTTATTTCTTTTATTTTCGCCACACTCTTCAGTTATTGCTGCTGAGCAGGTGCATGACTCTATCAAGAAACTTTAGGAAAGCATATAGCAGCCCCATTGGCCTATGTAAACAACATAATACATCATTTCCATATGTTTAGGGTGCATTTTTTTGCCAGTGTGCTTTAGGCTAAGTGTCTGTAACTTACTAGTAAGCCTGCATGGTGCATTGATTCCTGCATTGTGCAGCCAAGAGAAGCTGCTCTAGATGCCCTTTGACCTTGTGTTCAGAGTAAAGTTCACAGCTGAGTTTTTCCTCCGGGTGAAAAAAAAAAAAAAAAAATAATAATAATAAAAAAAAAAAAAATCTCCTCTATGTATCACAGCTTTACGCCCATTCACATGCATGCACACATGCACGGAGAGCCAGGACCCTTCTGAAGTGGCTGTCAGCAGCGTTTGCCGTCACGGCTGCCCCCCAGCTCTTTCTTTCTGCTAGCCTTTCTCCTCGTGTTCCTTCAGAGCCCACTGACTTGGATGCTTGGTCAGATACTGGTCTCATCAGCCATTCACCCCCTGAAAGACATTTTAGTTATGCAACCGGCCCGAACAGGTCAAAGTAAAAGAAACGTGATGCTGTCCCTACCCTATGAAACAAACTGCAGCAATTCCATGTGTTGTTTCATTATTATTTTACATAACACTCGTACAATAAATAGTATAGTTGTATTTTAATTGAGTCATTTTAATGTGAAATAACTTGATTTATGTTTTCATTCATTTATATCTTAATGATGTTTTATAGACGCCACTGCTGGAGATGAATAAGTATCAGACTCTGCCTGGAAAACGAAGTAAAAGGAGCGATCTGAATGGCAACAGAGAGGGAGACGGGGAGTATTTATCTCCAGTACAGCTCTCCCCGACCCACGGTCAAAACCAGGACTACACCCTCAGTGAGTTTGGATAGCTGGCAGATGCCAGTCCACGTCATCTTTTTCAAATCTACTGGCAAATGCTCCCGGTTCTGGGATCACTCTTAAGAAACGTTGACCTGCAAAAAGTAGCTTGGTCTCATGCGGATATAAAAGATAAAGGTACTGTTTTAATCAGAGACAAATTGAAAAGAAAAGATGTTAAAATACATGCATATCAGGTGTTTAATTAAAAGCTTTCATGCATCAATTGTGTTATTTCCAGGGGGAATGGGGGATTTTATGCGTAAACTATCACTCTAACATAAAATGGGAGTTAAACAAGAAAACCCTTTTAAATACATTACCATTAACCCATTACCAGATGAAGTCATTTCTAATTGTTGCATAACTAACTTGGCATCCACTGCAACCTCTCTTTTCTCCCTCTCTTCGGCATTTTCCTCTTCTTCCTGTGTGTTTTGCTGTGGATTTCCCTGCTTGCGCTCTCTGGCTGCAGTTCGTTGCAGGAGTGCCAGTGCTCCGGCCTTAGGTAACCATGCGATTCGCTCAGTACTCAAACACAGGAAAGGACATTTTCAAGATAGGACTCGCTAGCCATGCTGTTTAAAGTCTCCAGACACACCACTCTCAGTCTTTTTTTTTTTTTTTTTTTTGAGTGAAGAAAGTTCAAACTCAGAGGTGAGCAGAGTCGGGGTGATGAACTGTTGTCACTAAGGATCAAGCTGCTCTCTAGGCAGGATTAGGAGAACTCCCTCATGACTCAAGGAGCTGTCGAAAATAATTCCCGGCTCTCTCGCATCAGCATTTGCACGCACACACACACACACACACACACACACACACACACATTTAGCTAATAAGCACATAAACACAGAGCCACCCATGTATTCGCCTGAACAGAAGCCGAGATTAAAGTAGGTGTGTAATCGGAAAGCTCTGCGAAGGGAGAGGAGCAAAAGCTTTAGGACGCACACTACTCAGCTTAGCATTCACGGTAAACAAACAAACAAAGATGTAGCCTGACAGCCCCCCCCGACGCACACTCACTCAGCCACTGAGAAGGAGCTAGCTGAGCAGCTCCTTTGGGTAAACAGGAGGCCAGGATGGACAGCATCGCCTCCAGACGTTTGGTTTCAGGGAGGAAGATTGTTAAACCCTGATGCAGCTTCAGTTAACAGGGTTTGAAGAGTTTGTGTCTGATTGAGGGGTCAGCATATATAATGGGTGTGGGGGCTGTCACTCTGACCCAGTTGATCACCTGCCCGGGGCGGGTACAGTTGTTGCTTTGGGTGTAAATAATGTTCCCTTCTGCTTTCTGTCTGCTTGATATTTCCCACCATTCACTAACCTCCGACTCAGGATCTCCTGGGAAACAGGATCTCTATGACACTGGTGGGTACCGCATCTACAGTCCAGTCTGTACAGGCGTCGTTACACTATTTGAGACTGGTTTTCAAACCGTGCATGGTACGGATCCAACATGGTGAATGTCAATGTCAAATCTTTACATTTGTGTCTGAATCTGAAGCAATGCATTCGATTAAAGCGTCTTGGCCATAACAAGAGCCTTATTTGTCACAAAGCTAGCGCCTGTGTGTATTGCGTTCTCTCTTTTTTTAAAATGACCTTGAGCCCCTCTTTCTCCTCCTGACTTTGTCCAGCTAAAGGTTTTTGTTTGTTCTTGTGCAGAGGGACGTGCCGAGAAACCAGAGGAGTGTGTTCTTTCAGACCAGTCCCCTCTGTCCTCTGGCATGGACTCTGGACAGCAGTCCCCGGTCTCTCCAGAAAACAGAAAAACTCAGAGAGGCATCAAGAAACTGTGGGGGAAGTGAGTCCAAACTGTCTCTGCTTCTGTCCTTTTTTTTTTATCTTGTCCTCCTCTGACTTCATGGATCTTTGCATTTATCGCAAAGGATTAGACGCAGCCAGTCCGGCAGCCCGGCTCAGGTCCATGACCCAGAACTGGGCGATTTTAAAAGAGGAGGCTTCAGATCTACCGCCGGTCCCAGACTGGCCCGACCAGCGAACACGCGGTAACATTCCAGCACCGATCTCGCACGAGACCTTTTCTCTCAGTCGGTTGTTCACCTTCTGTCGATTCTTCTCGCCTCGGCAGAAACCTAAAGCTGCCTTTTGCGAAGTGGAGCACAGAGCAGGTGTGTGAGTGGCTGGAGGAAATCGGACTCGGCCAGTATGTCATCGTCGCTCGCCACTGGGTCACCAGTGGTCAGACGCTACTGGCAGCAACTCCACAAGATCTCGAGCGGGTAGAAATTTTCTCTAATTGATTCCTTCGACGCCTCCGTCTGGCTGATAAATGACCCTTCCCTCCCCCCGCCCCGGTCTGTTCCACCTGTCCGATCGCCGTGGCCGTCTAATCCGTCTGTTTGGCGTTTAGTAATGCCTGCCTCAGGTTTTCAACCTGCTGGTTAGTTCTGCTGTCAGCGCTGTCACACTGTCCACCTGCTGCTGCCTGTTTCTGCCCGTCACTGCGGCTAACATGTCATTTTCTTCATGCGGCCGTTCCAGGAGTTGGTGCTAAAAAATCCGCTCCATCGGAAAAAACTTCAACTGGCCATCCAGACGATCACCAGCAAGCAGCCAGAAAAGTCTGCAGAGCTCGATCACATCTGGGTCACTCGTATGTACTTAGAGCAAAGAGTCCAATCCAAGGAGTCCGCGTCCGATGGGAGACTGTTTTCTTTCGCAGGTTGGCTCGATGACATCGGACTTCCTCAGTACAAAGACCAGTTCAACGAGGGCAGAGTGGACGGACAGATGCTCCAGTACCTGACCGTGGTGAGTGTTCCCGTGAGCGCAGATCGACGGCTAAGAGAGTGAGTTTGTTATTTAAACACCCTTCTTTCTGTACCAGAACGACCTGCTGTACCTGAAAGTGACCAGCCAGCTGCATCACCTCAGCATCAAGTGCGCCATCCACGTCCTCCACGTCAACAAGTTCCACCCCAACTGCCTCAGACGCAGGCCTGGCAACGAGGTGTGTGTGTCCTGTCCGTACGAGCGGGAGACAAAACCGGGGAAGATCAAAAAATCCAGCTGATTCCCGTAAACTCGTATCGCAGCCTCGCAGTCATTTCTTTCTCCACAAAAAGCTGAGTAGGATAAAAGACCCACCAAGTTCCGCCAAGACTAATGCAAGCGTTCCTGCCGATTGTGTGTTTAGAACCAGTTCACTCCCAATGAGGTGGTCCAGTGGTCTAACCACAGAGTGATGGAGTGGCTCAGGTCAGTGGACTTGGCAGAATACGCCCCGAACCTGAGGGGCAGCGGTGTGCACGGAGGCCTCATAGTGAGTGCATGTCCTGGAAAAATCTGAAAAATCAATTTTCTAAGAATTTTTTACAAGAAAAAAACATCCTAAAACGTCTTTTTTCCCATAGATGCTGGAGCCTCGGTTTAACTTGGACACGCTAGCCATGCTGTTGAACATTCCCCCTCAGAAAACGCTCCTGCGGCGCCACCTGACCACCAACTTCAACCACCTGGTGGGAGCGCAAGCTCAGCAGGAGAAGCGGGAGTACACTCAGGCAGCGGGGTACTCGCCGCTGAGCATCACCGCTAAAGTCAAGGTGAGACAACACGAGCAGTTAGCAAAAGTGCTGCTATGTGTGTTTACGCCTGCGCTAGCAGAGTTAGCTTTACCAACCGCCTGTTCGCCTTAAAGACCGAGCTTTCAGCCTCAACGACAGCCCCGCTTATAAAAAGGACAATAATCCTCGCTGCAACACAATACCCGACTTCCTGAACTGTTCAATATTTATTTCAGAACACCTTCAATGGAAAGCTAACGGGGAAAAGTGATTTGCGCGCGCGTGTCCGACCAGACAGCACAGCCGAGCGAGTCTCTGAGCGATAACGGTGGCTGAAAGCCTCCAAAATGCAACTGTGTAAGCTGCTGTTTGTTTGTTTACTGTACGCAGCCTCAAAGTGCAGACAAAAGAAAAGTGTGCGAACAGAAAGACTTTATTGTCGCGCGCCGGCGTTTTTCAGGCCCTCGGCTAAAACCTAAACTTTTGCAAGGACTGAAAGTTAAAAACTTTCCGACGCGACGTCATTTAAGCATGTTTGGTTCCCGCTAACGTGTGGACGCTCTCCTACATGCATCATCTGCTCTTCTCTTTACCAGCCAAAGAAACTGGGCTTCTCCAACCTGACTCACCTCCGGAGGAGGCGATCGGACCAGTCCCACCGACTACGTCTGCCCCGTGGAGGCGTCCCCGCCTCAGGCCGGAATGCCCGCGGCCAACGGAGTCCAGGCGCGATCGCACGCCGGCTTTAGAGGCTTGAGTCCCATCCTGGACCGAGAGGCCGACCCCTCCAGGGACCAGGTGGGGGTTAGTGACGGCAAAGCAGGCTCGTCTCCATGACAACAGTGAGGAGACTATGACTGCTACACTGCTTCCTGTGCTTGGGGCCTGTAATGCCCCAGTCCACCCCCCTTCCTGCCTCTGTTGCCCCTCCTCCCCCCCCCCTTCCGTCAGCCTGACCCTGTGCCTTATGAAGGAAGAGAGTCCCAGACGCCCCGGTGACCATGGTGAGCGTTTCCCCGGTCGTGGTCGGCAACCTGTGATGACAAACGGACCTACTTGAAGTATTTGAACTTCCGGTCCGAAGCCTCACCAACCTGACCTCCGACCTGTGCCACGATGTCACCGATCACGAGAGGACGCTCTCTCTTAAATCACTTCCACAGTCTAAACGGACGTCTCCGCCACAGTATTAAGCATTTGTGCAAATCTTCATGCGCCGCCATTTTAATGATTTTTTTCACGTAGGAGTCCGTCGTCACGCCCTTGTTTATTTTGACATGATGGTCGTGCAATATTTGCATAATAATACGGAGAGATTTTATTTAATATTTATAGTGCAGGTGAGGAATGAATTAAAAATGACATGTTTTTTTTCATATTCTTATTTTTTCTGTCATATTTTATTAGTCAGTGAAATCCTACTCTGCCGTCGAGCGAAGCTCCCGTTGGAGGCTTCAATGTGCATATGTCAAGATATTAATCGAATAATTTTCTTAATAAAAATATCTGTGTGTGATGTACATTTTTTTGTGTTTGATACATCTGTCGACGAAGGAAGGTTAGTGACATCCCTCTTCTCCTCCATCCTTTACAGTCGTCATGGCTGTCACCGTAAGGTAACTGCTTAGCATCACCATGGTAACCTTGAGATTTCAGTGCACGTCTGAAAGCATCCGTTAGCACACACTCATGATAAAATGTGAATGTCGGGCATTTAAACATTTAAAATGTTTTTTGTTCCCTTGTAGGAGTTCCCTTTGCATAAGGGCAGCGGAGGGACAATTTTTATTCGGGTGATAAAATCACCTCCTGTATAAAAATACTAATCAGCTGCAACTCTCTCTCACACACACATGCACACACACACACATTAGCTCAACACAGAAAGGCCTATTGTTGCCGGAAATTGACCTTCCGACCGCTGTGCCGCCATGTCTGTGGACAATATATAAACTTTGAGCTGTGTGTGACTGACGTGTAACACTGATTTATGGCACCTTGCAGGTGCCGTGATTACAGCTTCACGGGTTCCGTCTCATCCTACAGCCGATTCTGACTGAATTTAACCCTAAGATATGGTTCGGAATTGGGAATCCGTGACGGTGGAGAGACGGCTGTGAGAGTGAGGAGGATCCATGGCACTGGGGGGGGGGGTTCCAACTCAGAGTCATTTATTTGGATGTAACAGTGGGATTTATTTGTTTTTTTTGATCAGTGATGTAAAAAAAAAGGTGGGTTCCCAACAGTTTAGGTGGCCTGCATTTTTTTACCTGTGCACTCACAATAAGCTGCTGTTTGTGAGGAAAAATTTCCTGTAAATAAGCAATTTATAATGCAAAAAAAAAAAATGCTGATACAACATTTAAGGTGATATATTGTCCACCTAATTATCATAATGTATGACTTCCAAATTCTGGCAAAGCCAATGCACATTTTAAACTGCTAGGACATTCATTTAAGTGTGTATGTGTGTGTGTGTTCGTGTGTGTGTTGCAGATGGTGATCGCAGAGGGTACCGTGGTGCAAATAGAAGCTCTGTCGGAAAGCATTAACAACCTCACAGCAAGAACCAGCACTCGCGAGTTGCTGCTAATGACCCACACAGCCAATTCGCTCGAGCACTAATTGCTTCGCACAGGTCTGAGCAGAAGTTCCAGGCACCCAGAAAGCTCCAGGGCTATATTCACACATGGATGTCCTCAGGAACCCTACAAGCACCAGCAGCAGCCTTTATCGGCTGGCTGAACTGTGCTGATCGTGACCTATTCTCTTCAACGCGGCTACTTCTGGATAAATGAAATAACTGACGCAAGCTATCACGTAAAAGTTCAAATGAGCTACTAATTAGCTTTTGGAAGCCAGTGCTATGTCACGCACGCTAACAGCACATTAAATATGAACCCTCGAACAGACAGAGATGATTTTAAGGTGTTTTCTTTTGCAAAGAACAGTTTGTGCCACTAGCCTTGTGTAGATCCGGATTTGAAAATTCCTAGAAAAAGATTCCTATTTCCTGCATACAGTTGTCAGGACACTACAAAAACATTAGCTTTTAGTTTAACAGTCATTCAAAAACAATCAACACGTGTGACAGTCTCATTTGTCGAGGTGAAGAGTGTGTTTTGTGAATCCAGATCAGTATCTAACGCCACTTCCGCAGCTGCTTTCTAAAGGCGTCTAACTCCCATGATGCCTTAGTCTCTCGGGCATGCTCGTCTGATGGAGAAGTTTGCCGTTGTCATCTAAGCGCCGAGACCTGCAGTGTTTTGTGCAACATAAGCCCGACTCTAATGGCAACCGTCCGCGCCAGCTTTCTACACTCGTCGGACTAAGGTGAAGCACTTGCTCACGGGCAGCTCGTCTGATGGAGAAGTTTGTTTGTTTTTTTAGGGTCTGTTACGATCAAGATTTTTTTTAGGTGCGTTTACAGAAAGCCAGAGCTTAAATGAGCAACAGGGAGAAAAAAAAACCAACTGTCTTTTAACTGTCTTGAGCGGAACCAGTCTCTTTTAAATTGGGCCCCTCTTGCTGATGGCCAGAAGAGGACAATTAGATTTTTGAACTTAATCCTGAAAAATGGCAGCACAGCAGCGCAGGGGTTGGCATCCAGGGCCTCGTCCAGGGCAAATAGCCGCCCTTCGGTCATTATACAGTAAATGTGCGGATGCTAAACAACAAACATTTCAGAAAGTGCGCTTACATTTGTGAGGTGTTTTTCAAAGATTGAAATCCATAAATACAAGATTAATCAATCGTTATATGTCCCTTCAGAGTTTCGCTTTTTGTTCATTACCTGTGACTTAGATCTCGAACCTAAATGCTGCACTATGACGAGCTAGCTATAGCTAATGATGAAACAAACGTTTTGCGTATCTGCATACCAGCTGAGTTTAAGTTCTTATAGGGCAAAAATACATTTAGACACAAAAAACAAAAAAATAACTTTAGGTTGCCTGTTTTGCTCCTTGCAGCTAGAGTACATAAATGATAGTCCCAGTTTGAACAAGAGTCCCCTGGGAGCTATTTGGAGTGGCACTTGAGATTTTAGTCCTGTTGTTGTTTTTCTCGACTTTTCTCTTAGCAACAACTCAAAAAAAATTAATAAATATGCACCTCTTTAGCCTGCAAGCATAATCTGTCAGGTCAAAAAAACAAAAAACAAATTCTGCACCTCTAAAAAGTCCTAATCTTTTTTAGCAGCTGCGTGGGTCTGGCTTTATCAAATCTTTTGGAAACAAAGTTACAAAATGAACTAGAAAACACATAAACTGCCTAGAACCAGAGCTATGGCTACCAACGCCACCAACCCCCTTTAGCGCGCTTCATTTCCACCTCTTATCATCTAAATTCCTCTCCCCCTCTCCAACCAAACGCCATACAAACGTCCTACGCAAGGCAACTTTTGAGCAGAGGCGGTTGGGCTTCTGTTTGCCCATCAAACCCTTCGGGCTCACCTCCGTCCTGCAGCTGCGGCTGGAGCTGATCACCTGGTAGGGTGAGTCAACTGTTGACTTAAGAAAAAAAAAGGAAGAAAAGTGACAAGTCCCTAAAAAGACACACCCAAGGAAAACCAACAAGAATTCTGCTGGATATTTTCCTGTACTTGCCGGAGTGCTAAAGGCTGAGCTCGACACGCGTGCACCACCCCGACGGAGGCTGTGCATCTCAGCAGGGCAACGGGGGACGCCGACCGAATCGAGACTGACCCTCGTGAGTATCCGGGGAAAACCAACCATGGTGGATCTTCCGCCGCTCCAGAACTCGATGGCCTCATTAATGAGAACGTCTTTTTTTTTCCTTCCAGTGCCTCAGAGAAAGCGCTCGCTGATCTCCCGCCATGGGTCAGGCCTTTAACAAGCCCCCCTCAAACCCCTTCCTGAACTCCAGCTTCTTGGCCAATTTCAAGCGCGGCGCCCAAAGCCCACCCCCGTGCGAGCAGAACCCACCCCCTCGGCCGAGCATCTTCGCCACGCTGAGGAGACCCCCCGTCCCCAAACCCAACGATTTCATACCCCTCTTCAACGACTGCGTGGTGGCGGCTTCGTCCCGGACTCAGGAGTACCTCCTCTTCAAGGACCCGGAGGACAAGTTCCGCGCGAGCCCCGAGGTGCTCACACAGGTAAGCTCACCCCACCCTAAATCCACCAGAACTCAAGGAGCTAAAGAACCTTTAATAACACCTGTTACTACCGACAGATCTTCCTGATGACCTACATCTCCCAAAGTGTCAACCTCAACATCACGGACACCTTCAACTGCACGGCCATGACCCCCGAGCAGCGCATTTTGCTCGGCGCCGACTGGGTTTGGGCCGTGCTTGAGAAGCCCACCAAGAACCCGCGGATTCAGATCGCCGTGCAGGTCCTGCACCTGCCCGCGAAGGAGAGCGCCGAGGAGAACGAGATGCTGCCGGAGGCCTACAGGGAGTCGGTTCAGATCGCCCAGATGGAGACCAGCAACAAGAACATGCACGAGAGGCTGGTGGACTTCTGCACCTCCATCGGCAAGGACTGCTACGCCCTCTTCTTGTTCATGGGGAAGAAAAACGACAGGGGGAACGTCTACGGCGTTCTCAGCAACAACTTGGAGGCGGCCATCGGGAAGTGCAACAAGATCGACCGAGCGTTTATCGAGAACTTCTTCAAAGGCTCCAGGTATCTGCACACGCCGTCGGGCATGATGCAAGCCATCGTCAACAAGAAAGAGGGGGAGCCGCTCACCGTCATGATTAAATTCAGCTGAATGGACGGGAGACGGATCGTCACAGGCGATGACGCGGTACGTTAGCCGCGGAAGAAACCTCGCGGTGAGGGGCACCGTCGGCTGTTTGGATGCTAACTGGAATTTTAGAAATATCAACACACACTCTGCACATCTTTGACTTAAAAAAAAAAACATAAAGTGTAACGGATAAGGATTAGAACTTCTGTAAAGCAGAAGGCTTAAATAGATGAATAATAACTGCAGTACCACATTCCCGCCAGCAGGTTTTTTGTTTGTTTGTTTCGGTCTAAAATCCCAACCTGTTTACAGTTGCTTTGGCAACTGTTCCGTTTCCCTTGACAGTTAATATTTTGTGGGCTGCCATTAGCTTTCCGCCTGAGACGATCGGAATGTTTTCCTGTTCAGTGCCGATCGGTTTCTAACACTGGAAAAATGGAACAGGAGGAACAGCAAGAGCCTGCTCAGGATCGGGAGCAGAGCGAAACAGATTGTCAATATTCATGTCCTTCGTGGTACATTTTGTTTTGGGGGCGTAGTTGACTGACGCGTCTTTTTTAAGGTGCAAAATCGTCATCAGTGGTTTTTAAACGTTGACTTTCCTAAGCCTTGTTTTCTTTTCTGCTTTCTAAACTACATTTTTCACAACAGGAAAGAAAACGAGGTTAAAAAAAATGTTTCAAGTTTATTGTTTCCTTCTGTATTTCAATGTAATAAGTCTATTATAATAAACTGTAACATCTGCAGTTAACAGAGAGAACATGATTCTGTTTTTGCTCCACAAGTTTACGCTTGAATCGTTTTTATGTTGCAAAAATGTGCAGAAGCTGATCCACCGTTCTCACCACAGCTGCTCTTATTTTTCTTAAAAACACATTTCAGTCTTTTTGGGGCTTTTTCTTCGACTGCCTGGCATTTCCTGTTGTTTTCTACTCAAAAATATATACCCGATGTGTAGTTACAGGTAAAAAAAAAAAAAAAAAAAAAAAAAAAACAAGAGAAAGGCACATTCAGAAACTTGTAATTAAAAATATTATTGTAAAAAAAACAGTAATAATATATAAAACGAAGTGGAAAGTCCATTTACGGTGCAGTTGAGTTTTTTTGCATTTCCATGGCAACGGAGGCTTGTCTTCCCACAGATTTGCGGCGCAACAGACTTTCAGTTGAAGCTCCATCTTGGGTCCAAAACTCTGACGCTTCCCTTCCGATGTTTTACGGAACACCAATCGGGATAAACGACGGGCGAATTTGCGGCACGCCAATGAGCAGATGTCATAGTTCATCCTTGTCTTCGCTGTCTTCGCGGAGCGCTCGCGCGCACGCACACGCCGCCGCGGGGTCGTCCGGCTGGGGCACCGCCTCCATGTCCGGGTGGCGCGTCGGCCGTCCCGTCTGCCGCTCCGCGTACGCCCGCAGCACTCGGTAGTAGTAGCAGTAAAGCCTGCCGGGCCGCAGTAGCTCTCGGGCCAACGCCTGACCCGCCGCCGCCATCTTCTCTGCTCGTCCATCGTTCTCCTTGGCCCACTTGATTTGGTCCAGGAGGTCCGACAGGTCCCGCTTTACCGGAAGGTAGTGGGTGCCCGCTTCCAGGTGGCCGTAGAAAAACTCGTAATAGGGCGAGTCCTGCTTCAGGACCAGGCTGTTGCCCAGCAACAAATAGGGGAAGCGGTACGCCGCCACGGTTCCATCCACGTTCACCTGGTACTTGTGCTGAAAAGCAAAGGCGAATTTCAAAAAAACAACAAAAACAAGAGAAGGTTGAAGTGAAAGTGGCTCTTCTGAGGTCCGTTCCTGCTGCCTCACCTTAAAGAAGTCAAAGAACCCAACCAGAGGCGCTTTGCCGACGCGTTTCTCCTCGTCCCGGAAGAAGAACCAGGCCGTGATTCCGGCGTCCAGCAGCTCCGGGTTTTTCTTGGAGATCGAAACCAGGTGAAGTCGCTCCTCGCGGCTGTCGCGCCCACGGAAGAAAGCACGGGCCGTTTTGTTCATCCAAGGAGGCCCTAAAAGAGAACAACAACACCGAAAAACCCCACCAGGGATAGAAGTTTTACTGGAATTCTACTATATTCCACAGCTTCCCAACCGGAAAACCAGGACTGGTTTTCAGAAGTTAAAGGGTAAAAAGATTCTTTCTGGTGTCTGAAAGCTCCGCAAGCATAAATAGAATTGGAAAAATTGCAAGCTAGTCTATTTTTGAGTTCACTGTCGGCCTTTTCGTCTCTGTAGCTTGAAAATGTGAAAACTTTCAACCGTTCCAGTTGGAATTTTTATTTTTACTTTTCGTCGCTCTGGGAAAAGAGACGAAGCCTGAGGTGAGGGCGGCTGCGTCTCCTGCCTCATTAGTTAAGCCAAACACCAACCAGTTTTTTTTTCTTCTTCTTTTAATTCCCACACCTGCTGACAGAGCGAGCGGGCGGCAACGATTCAGCCGAGACGGCAAACGTGGGAAAGTCTTCACAGAATCGCAACCTGGGTTCAACTTTCGCGATTCTAAAGGTAAAACTTGCTTTGCTTTTCCTCCACCTTCCTAAACTTTGTGGCTCTGAAGAGATTGAGAGAGAGAGAAAAAGAGAGAAGGAGACCTGTGTTTCCCTGGACAGACAGCAGGTCGTTGGTGACGCCTCTCATGGTCTCCAGGGTGGAGTGGGTGACGTCGTAAGTGGGCAGGACGATGTCCCGAGTGTCGGTGGAGCCGCACCACGAGAGGATGGGCAGGGCGTCCGTGGCCCTCGTTTCCAGGGGCCAATCGCCAACGTTGATGTAAAACTCCACATCAGGCACCCTCACCTGTATGGATTCAAAAACAAGCAAACCAAAGAATAAACCAGCGGAACACGGCGCCACATGCGTCAGATGCTAGCTCAGGGGTGGGCAGTTGTTTAGCCTGAAGGGCCACGTTGGGTTTGATGAAGGGGGCCGGTCAGGTGGTACAGGGAACCAACAGTCTGCGGGACGGACTGTTGAATGAGGAAACATGTGGAAGAGCCTGTAAATGGATCCAACTAGAGCTGGATGATAGAGGACATGTTAGCATGCTAGGTGAGGGGGAGGGGTCTGAATATTTTTCCAACCAATCAAGCTTTTATTTTGCTATTAAAGAACGTATTGTGAAAGCTCTGAGGACCGGATTAAACAGCTCATTGGGCCACGTTCGGCCCCCGGGCCTTAGTTTGCCCACCTCTGCGCTAGAACACGCGCAGACGCCTCCTAGCATACCTTTCTGGTTAGCGACAGCAGCATTTCATCAGAGAACATCTTAAAGTCGGTGTATTTTCCCAGAGTGCGCCGATAGAGCCGGTTGGCAACGACGGCGTAGTGAACGAGCCCCCCTCGGTTGGCGAAGCGGCGGGGCACTTCCTGTCTGAGACGCCGCAGGTCGATGGCTGGAAAGGAACTAAAGTCTTTTAGGATCTGAGGCTCCTCGGCGGGACACCGCATGGCGCTCTCCCAGAGCGAAGCGTCCCCTTCCGGACAGTCGCAGTACTCGTGATAGACGGGACCTGGGCGTCAAAAACAGCCGGGTTAGAATCGAGGGAGGGATGGAACCAACAGGGACACTTGGCGGACGGAGGGAGACGGACCGTGGAGGCTGTAGGGTGACTCGGCCACGTGGACCCCCTGGTGATGGACCTCCACCTTCAGGCCCCCCTGGACCGTCCCATAGAGCCGGTACCGGACCAGGAAGGAGCCGTCCTGTCGGTCCAGAGGCGGAGGGACGTGGATGCGGATGTGCTCCTGCTTCTTCAGAGGACTAATCTGAACTTGAAGGCGTCTGCTCCTACAAACGAGGGCAAAATACACCCGTTTACTCATTTCCCCCTCTTTTATAACCTTAAGTTCAGTTTCAATGCTTTGGTGTTTGAAACACTTACATTTTAACTGTATTTAACCACTGAAGAGTAAAGTCTTTAGTGATAAACACAGACAAACCATCGTTTGGACACACCGACACACACTGTGATCGAACCTGTGCGGATGTTCGAATGCTGGCTAACGCTAAGGCTAACAGTGCCGGTTTCACCAGGTGTTCGTCGCTTTACCTGGAGACAAAGTCAGGTTTTCCCCGTTTGAATCGACCGCCTGAATAACGAAGTAGCGGACGGGAAGGACGACGTCGGGATGGAGCCCCGGCCCCGCGACGAAGCATCGCTCCGGCCTGATTCTTCCACCGCAGCAAACCAGGAACCCGATGCTGCTAAACACGAGAAACCCCAAACACGGGCCGGACGAACAGCGCAAAGACTTTACACTCTTGGCGTGTTTGCGCCACATGCTGAAGGAGATCTCACACACACCTCCGAATCAACTAAGTACAAACTCCTTCAGCAAAGTTTTTACTGGAACTTCTTCGCCATGTTAGCGAAGAGGGACACGCCCATTTTCCGCGGTGCGTTCAAAAGTGTCGGAGAGAACCAGCGTGGCTTCGTCCCGCAAATCCGCTGGACTACGCGTTTTTTTTTTAAATATTCCCAGTTTTCTTTGCTTTTAAAGTGTTTTTCATTTGTTTTTTTAAACATATTACCACATTTAAGAACTATTTTTACCTACATTTTTTCCCGTAATTCAAGAACAAGTTGATTTCACCGTCACAACACAAGCAGATAAATGTAATGTGTTTAAAAGGTAAACAAATCCATCTGCATTTAGTTTCGAAATTGCAAAACTTGCAATTGTAATTATCACATTTGTCGCATTAGAAATGGTAAAATGGTTCTGAATTTGGTTAAATCCATCGACAGCAGCCATCCAAACAGAATCTGGACTAAAGGATGGTAAAATAACTGGTTTTCAATAAGAAATAACTGGTTTTCAATAAGAAATAATTGGTCAAATGTAGTCAAAATGTTTTTAATATTCAAAGCCAATTTCCTTGAATTTATAATCATGATATGACGACAAATCTAAATCATAACAAAATTGTTTTTCTCCAGGGCTTAATTATTAAACTACTGGCAGCGTAACGTTGAATCAGAAACGTTAGTAGGTAAAAATGTTTTCTGTTCGATGTCCCAGCGTGTCCAGGTTGGGCAGACAGGCGTACTGGACCATTGGTGGGGGCCGCACAGGACAATCAGGGCGTCAGCGGCCGGAGCGGGAAGGTGGTCCTTAATCATGTCCTGGTTCACGAAACGTGAGCTGTATCTCCAATCTGAGCGAAAAGAAGGAAAAATAGAAATCAGACATAACTTATTAAAAGGTAGCAGGTCTGGAGCAGTACAAGGAGAAAATTCTGTTCCTATTTTTGTTGATTGAAGTCAAATGTTTGGTGCTGGAGCCTGTCGGAGTTGTGTTCAAGGCGAGGTTTTGGCACCAAAACCACAACCAGTCCAAAAGAAGTTCAATCTATGTAAGGATTCTGTTGCGTTTCTTCATTCCTAATCGCAAAAGGAAAGTGAAGGTCCATGGACAAAGTCATCCGACGTCGATCTAAGGATCCGAACGTGCAAAACGAAAGAGCTCGCTGGTGTTTAGCAATGCTAAACGTGCTAAACTTGAAAATTCAATACTTCTGCCTAGGTGTTGCTGTGCAAGTGGTAAAAACCTAGTGAAAAGGGTGCTACTGTCTTACACGCACTGATATACAGTACATACACACACACACACACACACACACACACATAGAGAGAGAGATAAAGACAGAGACACCCACACACAAACAAGTGTAACAAACCAAGAGTATGGAAAACAAAGTAAATCAAGGAAGGAACAGTATGTTTGAGTTCATCTTTGGCGCAGTTGCAGACGCGTTGTTCTACATTTGTTCATTTGTTTTAATAAATCAACATCAGGTTTGTGCGACTTGGGCTTTGGTCCCTACGCAGCCATACCGGCCAGGATCAAATGAGAAACAGCAGTGAGGAAGAGCGCGCACTCATCCTCTGATGAATAATGATCAAGGGCTGATGCATTTCCAACGCGCTGTTTGAAAGCTCCACAAAACCATCAGCGGCTGCTTGCTTTAAGGATTATGCAAAGGACGACAGGAGCGCTTCGCTAAGCTACTGTAACCTCTTGTTGGAGCCGTCTTGCTCCCCAGCCTGCGGGGATTTTCCTGCAGCTAAAGAGGCTTTTGCTTGGTTTCTCCTTGGATATTCTGCAGCAAAACCCGACCAAAACGCCACATTGTTTTCGACATATTAAATTTACAGTAGCAACATGTGAAATCTCAATTTTAAAGCTTTCAATATGAAAGTTATAGCAATCTAGATATTCAATCTGCCATTACAAAGCCATACACTTTATATTTTTAAACTGTTTTACCTGTTAAATAATGACCAGACGCAGTGCTTTCTGTGTCAGGCTGTTCCTTGTGGTTCATCTTCAACACCGCTGCCGCCAAAGGCAGAATCTTTTGTACTGAGACTTCCTGCTGCCTTTGTTTTTAACGGTTTAGGTGGATTATTTCGCTACAACCACATCTCTCAAAGCAGCATATATTTTTCAAATAAGACTTTTTGAATTTGTGTGATCCACGTCTGACAGTGAGCCCAAAATTCATTTTCTATGATCCCGGTCCCGGTCAAGGTTTCTCCCTGCCACTAATGGGTGGGTGGATGGGTGGATGGGTGGATGGGGGGGGGGGGTGTCAGTCAAGTTCTCGGTTTCTCAGTCAGTGTCTTGAGTGTAATAGATGATCAATAAACAATAAAGTTGAACTGATTTAATCTAATTTAGACTCTGCCTTCATTATCAATGGGTTGGACTGCAGCTGTTAGCTTGACCGCTAGCTACACAATTAGCGGTGACGTTAGCAGACTTGCTTCAAACACACACAAATCGGAATAAAACAGAGAAATGTAAAACGGGGAATCAGTAACGTTTGTTTCATAT
>CAAE01013765.1:39504-51409 GCA_000180735.1 Tetraodon nigroviridis
TCCCACATAGTGACATAAAACATTAATGTTGTACGTTCCAAACAGCATCACAGCATCTTTAAATTCCTTTTCATAGAGTTATGAGGTATTTTTAAAAGTCACAGAGTAATTACAAAGCATGTTTATTCACGCACTATGCTAAGGTCGAAAGTATCGAGCTCTTACACAGATTAAATTTTAATGGTTGTTTTAATATAATTTTGATTTTTAGTCTAGTTTTACTAAAAGGAATATGTTCAGAAAAAGAGAGGTTCTGAAAATAAATAAATGTGCAGTTAGTCTCACCAGAAGCCTCATCCTGCTAACCAAAATATTAACAATATTTTTAAAAATACCATAGAAAAATGCATTATGTAATAACTGTTTACATTCTGAGAACACACACATAGTTTTCATACTTTAAAAGAAAAATAAAAGTAGCGTATGTGTGTGTGTGTGTGTGTGCTATCGGAGCACACGCACGCCACCTGGTGGCCGATTATAGTTTACAAAACTACTACTAATAGGTAACTTATGCCTTTTCAATTTTTTGACAAATTGGTTGGTTGGTTGGGGGAATAAAACAGAATAAAACAAAACCTCAGCAATGGCAAGAATATATGGTGAATTTACAGTTATCAATTTAA
The DNA here is from genome assembly GCA_000180735.1 of Tetraodon nigroviridis. Taxonomy (NCBI): domain Eukaryota; kingdom Metazoa; phylum Chordata; class Actinopteri; order Tetraodontiformes; family Tetraodontidae; genus Tetraodon; species Tetraodon nigroviridis. The sequence goes on from CAAE01013765.1 coordinate 40,131, forward strand.
ATCTTCAGTCTTCAGTGAAAAGTGCTAAACCTCTATATTTCATATGTTTCTGTCTCAACCCTAAAACTAGTTCTTTTTTTCTTCTTTCTGAACTTTTGCGCTCTATCTCACACTCACTTTCACTCACACACACACACGCACACTGTGGAGTCACGTCTAAGTGATAATGTCAGGAGTAGAAAGTATCATTGTCTCATCTATGATAAATGTCTCAGCATCCTTCTAAAGGCTGGCAGCAGCTCTTTCTCACTTATACTAAGAAGGGCCATGATGAAGACTATAGTCCTTCATCCATGTTTAACTAATCTTCTTATTGAGACTAAAGAACCAAAGCTAGTACTGGCCAGACCTTCCTCACTTCTTGACTGCTGTGTCGAGAAGCCAGATAGAAAAAAAGAAGTCAAAGAGAGTAAAAGCGAGAACCACCAACCATGTGATATCATGTGTTTCTGGTTAGCTGCCAAATACTCTTGGAAAACTGTCTTGCGGTCAAAGGCTGTTGAATCCTGACCGTGAAGGTCTGCACAGAAGGGAAAATAGGGAAACCGTAATCAAAGTTATAATTTTATATATATATGTGCAAAAATGCATAAATGTACGCAAAGATTGACACCGACCAAACTGCTAGCCTCTTGTAGCTTCTCATTAAACAAGAGGCCCTTTAAACCCAATAAACTCAAAACTTAAATGTTCTTGAAAAAATATAATTTTGAGGATGACTGTCAAAAATAAGGGTCTATTTCTGCACACAATGACGCCGTTGGTACAACAATGTGTAATCCGTTGCATCTAGTGAGCTAGCTTCCTATGTTAGCTACGCTAACAGCCGTTATTGCCACAGCAGAAAGATCGAGACTGAAACGCAAACTCTTCTGCTGGCTTGTGGCAACCGTCAGTCTGTGTGGATTTCTAAAAACCATGACCCACACACCTGCACGGCTGATGAACACCACCGCAGCATGAAAGCCTCGTCGCGCAACACTGCTGTCAGACAGAAAGTGAAGCACCATGAGGCTGTGGTAGGACAGGACGGGAGGAGGAACGCTGCTGCCACACATTACCGCTACAAAAACAACAACAACAAAAATAAATGTCAACATTTATTTTTAAAGCAGAAGTTTTTCCTCCTACCAATTTCCTCAGTTCCGTCCACATCACCCAGGATAGTGAGGGAATCATACAAGCAGGTGTCTGACTCTTCCAGGTCAAAAGAGTCAAAGTCGAGCTGAAACACACCAGCTAATGTGAGACCACGATCTTTTACAGTTTTACTCTTCAGAGAACAAAACTGGGCATCACCTTCACAATGTGATCCAGCGGAGCGTAAATCACCCAGCGGACGACGCAGTCATGGCCGTAGAACCGTGGGAAATTTGGACTGTGAATGAAGGTCTGGTCTTTAACTAGAACAACAGTTCCGCACTCTGCTGGGAAAAGCACACATACACACACAGACAGAGGAATATTTTAAATAACTAAATTATATATATGGATATATATAAATATCACATATACAGAAGTGCTCGCAACAAACAACAGGACCCTTTCAGGAGCAGAAAGATTCATCTGTGTGGGTCTTATGCTCCTCATTGACGTGTCATAGGACGCAAAAATGTGCATGTGCTAACAGGAGAGCACGATCGAAGAACTAGCAACTAGCAGTGATGGTTGAATGCAAAGAAAAAGATAGAAAGCAAACTGGTACCTTCCTGTTATCGCCATAACAACAACCAAGAGTTGCACGAGCGCATGTGTGACTGTAACCGAGTCGGGTCTACTGTACAACTGCAACCAACTTTGAACAGATTAGCCTCTAGATCAGAGGTGGGCAATTATTTTGCCTGAAGGGCCACATTGGGTTTTAGATTTTGATGAACGGGCCAGCCCCCAAATGAGGATTGGAGGTTAACTAAAATATGTGCTTGATATATTATTAATATATTAGACTATTAACATGGACTAGAACATGTTAGCATGCTAAGTGAAGAGGGGGTTGAACTTCTTTCTAAACAATCAAGCTAAAAACCTTCTTAATTTGGCTTGTGAAAACCTATTGTAAAGGCTGTGCGGGCCGGATTAAACAGCTCATCGGGCCACATGTGGCCCCCGGGCCTTAGTTTGCCCACCTCTGCTCTAGATGGACGAGGCAAATGTGATACACTGCCGGATATGCAATGCCATGTTTTATTTCATCACTGTGCTATATACAAAAGCTCATTAGCTTGTATTTACAACGCTTCCATACGCATCTGGTTCAGACCCTACTGACGCGCGTGGCTGTGAGTGCTTGTGGTGCACGCTTGTGTGTCCCACCGGGGTCTGCAGGCCCCCAAAGAGCGCGGTGCCTAACAACGAAACCACTTCCTGCTTGATTAATGTCAGAGGAGAAGAGGAGCGTTGCATTCTGGGAGTTGCTCATCAGCACCCGGCCAGGGGGGACGCCGCCGCAGAACCTCCCTGGAGGCACAGTGGAAAGGAGACCATGAGTCCTGCAGTAGTTTCTGTCGGTTCTTAATGTACATAAACACACAAAAACAAGAAAACAACAACAAGGTCTTTTCTGACTCATCTCACAATTTGATTTAAAAGTAATTTAAACTTTTAAAATTACAATGTAATTTAAATGTCTTTGAATTTTAGTGCTGACACACCTAATTTGCTGTGTGTGTTTTTGCTAGCGCGGAGCCACGCGTGAGTGTGTGCTGAGTGTACCAACAACCATGCGGCTTCCAGCTGAGACCGAGAGTCGGTCGTGGCGACAGTGGGTTTCGTTCTCCAAATCAAAATGATCAAACTCCAAAAGAACGCTAGAACCTGGCAGAATGTTGATGGTCCAAACACACAACCTGGTGAAGAGAGAACGTCTCTTAGGGAAATAAAACAGAAATGCTTAGCAAGTTGTTGTCAAAATACACGCTTACTGATTGTTATCGTAAAAAACGCCTGGGTGGGCAGGGTTCCGAATCACCCCCTCACTCTCAGTTACAGGTCCATCTGTCACGCTACAGAGACCTCTCTCACACACACACACACACACACACACGACAGTATTGGTTGCATGATAAAAGAAGATTGATAATGAGAAGAAGCAGATAATAACTCACTCTGAAGATGACTTTTCATGCCGCTGTGCATCAGCTAAAAGCATAAAACAGGAAAATATAAGGATGCATCCATATTATAATAGCAATCAAACTGCACACATTCAGGACATAAAGCCGTATGAAAAAAAGTGCAAAAAGAGGGAATAGGACTGAAATTAATGAACTTTTACTTTTAGTTACATGTCTACTTTAACCTGACTACCATACAGTCAAAAACTGTCTTTCGAGGGCCAAAAATGACCTAGGATTAAATAAATAAATACACATAAGTACATGTATGTTTGCATATATATATTTTTTTTTTTCATTTATTTGTAAGCTTATATATTATTTTACTCATAAATGTCTCTAAATATGTATTTCATGATCTCTGTATGATTATTTCTGGCTGGGGGTTAATTCGATCTAAAGCATGATTGGTTGGTACGATAGTATCTGGTCTCAAATACTAATACCTTTCACTGCAGAGGCGTTCCGTTGCCCTAGGCGACCCAAATGCCTAAAGCCGTTGCTGGCTACACTTTTGTTCGAGATTCTGATAGCAGTTTTTAATGAGCCTTTTGCTCATTAGTTAAGATCATTCGTGGCGTCAATTTGATTGGAATAAACTGCTTCAGTCTGGTTCCTCTGACTAATCTCCAGCCCCCCCAGACACAATGAAAAATATAAAAAACAGAAATAAAGAAAGAAATCCTGACATACAGAAAGAAATGAAAGTATCTAAAGATACAGAAACATAAAAATGAATTAAAGTAAAATTAACTACAATGCAAAGTAAATATATAAAAAAAAATACGGCTTCAATAAAATGTATATTCACTAAACTGTATTTATGTATACTTTTCTGTCATTATTTTTTTATTTAGGCTTCACTTTCCTCAATAAGCGTCACGCCTTGATCGTGACCTACCCTCTCTGAGTTTAAGCTTTATCCACGGCAGCAAGAGTCTGACGTCAGTGAAAACCCCAGGGGAGCCTCTCCTGGAAGGGTGCCGGCCGCTGTTGTTTCCCCAGCTCCGACCGCATCCCTTCCCCCAGGAAGTTATGCCCAGCGCAACCCAGTGACCTCTGCCGGAATTTGCCGGACAAGCCAGAGGACCTCCCGAATCGCCCTGAAATGAAAACAAACAGTCGCGCCTGCCACCGATCTCGGACGGGACGCTGGTTTCTCTACCTGGCAGGCATCTCTTCCTCCTCTCTCTGGACCAGCACACAGAACCGTCATGGCTGGTTGAGGCCCACTCGCTCTCTGGTTGACGTGCCAACGCTTTACAGTTTGGAGGACGTATTTACACTTGGCTGGTTTAACAAGATCCAAGCGGACCTCTCTCAACACGGCGGGGAGACGGCCCTCTAGGAAAGAGCAGATTACTCATCAAACTCTTACATAACGACAACAAGTTGCCCATTTTGTTCCTTCAGGAAAACTTTCAGCGTGACCTAGTTATGACACGACTGTAATTCCACACCTTAGTCTCATTTTTTCATGCTCAGCTCTATTTTAGTTCCATGTCCGTAATTCAAGCTCGAAAATCAGCTCCGAGCAGTGAAGCAATTCTGCCAGGAATTTGTGGGTTTGGGTTTTGGGATGGATGTTAGATGAGACAAAAATCCAAGACTAGAGGTTAGCACAGTTTGTTTTTTGTTTTGTTTTCATGCAAGCGCATTTTAGGGAGATAAAACAAATGTAAGGTGATTTTCAAGCTCTACTTACTTTCCCTTACTCTGCCCCATCCACCCAGAAGACAGCCAGTTCCAGGTGGGACGCTCTCTTCAGTCAAAGGAAGACATATCGGTTTTACTCGGGTTCCTGTTGGGGAAAAAAAACCCAGTAAATGATGAAAGTGGGACGAACGCTGCACAACACACCGGGGAGTTAAAAGGGAAACCTGCCAAATTGAATGCGCTGGTCGACCTCAACAAGAGCTATGTCGTAGGTCATCGGCCAAGCGTGGTGGTACTTCTCGTGTACCAAGATGGTCTTGAGGGGAAGGACCTGCTCTTCTTCATCCTCTGTTCTCTGATCAAACTCTCCCACCACCACACGCACGTGGCTGAGGAGGTCTCTGCGTGAAAGAGATGATTCCGACTCACAAACAAAGGAGATGACCTGCCTTTTAAAAATGAATAAATAAATAGAAAGTGAACAAAGAAGCTACCTGGACAGGGACGCGACACAGTGGGCAGCGGTCAGGATCCAGCGGTTGGACAGGATGGCCCCTCCGCAGAAATGAGAGCCCCGGTTCTGTAGGGAAACCTGAGGAAACACCAGGATGAGACTTTGATTTGAGTTGGCTTCTAAAGGTGATGGAACTATCCCAACACACAGGAGAGCTCTTACCAACCACGGGTGGGATCCGTAGGTGGCTTCACCTCCTCCAACCACCCTCAGGGAGTGGAGCAACAGGCTCTCCACCTGAGGAGTTCCACACTTTGAAACTGACAGACGGGAAAAGGGCGTCTTTGAATTTCCAATCATCCGTTAAACGCGGCGAGCGGTTGTGTTCGGTACTCACCCGTCTGAGCAGCGCCAAAGTGTGTATTTACACCAAAGCAGAGGGCCAACAGGGCACCAAAGACCTGCATGATTGACCTTAATTCTGGGGAAACAAACTGGATTTCTGTGCAAAGGGGTCCGAAAAAAAAAAAGAAAAATCTTGCAGTTGCTTTTTTTTCTCCCAGTTTTAGTTGCCAGGAAGACGAAAAAGCAGGTGCAAACCGCACCCGTCTTCACTCCTGACGCAAAGACAAGCCGCTGTAAAGTATTCAAAGAAAGGAAACAAGCCCGTAAAAAGCAGGCAGCGTTCCGGGGAAGGCTGCCGCACATGCACACATGGCAAAGAACTCTGAAACGGAACAGAAGGAAAAGGAAGCAGAGACCTGGATATCCCTGGATTATCTTTGCATGATAGAAATCTGGTGTTTGAGTAAACCACATATGATCTACCTATTTAATGACCTGGAAGTAGATATATTTGCAACCTAGAAATGCTACATTTCTCATCCCTAAACACTCCTGGCGGTATGGACATATGTAAACACTCTGCTCAGGCGCAGACTGTGTGTGTGTGTGAGTGTGTGTGTGTGTGTGTATTGTGTCTGAGGCTCTTTTACGCCAGTGTGAGCTCTCTTTCTTCCTGTTTGCACTACCCAGCAGCCCCACTGGACCTCCACGGTTGGGTGTTACTCAGCGCACCGCACGGTTGCCGTGTCACGGTTGCCATGTGCTTGTTGATGGGCGGAGCTTTTTCTTTTTTTGTTTTTCCCTCAGAGTGCTCAGCAACGGCTTTGAAAGGCTGTGTCCGGATCCGGTCCTCGAGGGCCGCAAATCCAGTCAGGTGTTTCTGTCCTACCAGGCGGAAAACGCTTGTACCTAGAAAAGCGGGGTCCCAGGTGAAGGCGTTGGCTGCCCGGTAGAACAGAAAGCCTGGTGTGCTGCAGCTCTCGAGGACTGGGTCTGGAGCCACGGCTGCTGATTACTGGGACAGGGTTAGAAGAGACAGAGTTACTCGTAAAGCCTCAAATTCCACATCAGATTGCCTTTCTAAACAGAGCCGGAACAACCCGTGACCCTTTTTTTTTTTTTTTTTTTTCATTTTAAAAAAAATGTACACCAAAAACAACACACTGACGTGAAAACATAAGATTTGAATACGTTTTCTTTGGGTCGTTTGCCATTTGCTGTCCAAATAATCAGCTTTGGTGACTTTTTAACAGTCTTGGAAACTAATAAAACCAGTAAATATGACTGGAACCATGATTCTGCTTTCCTTTTGAAAACAGGCCACTCCCTCCATTCATGCTCCTGCAGGACAGTTTGAAATCTAAGAACAGTTTAGCACAGGGTTGGGCAATTATTTTGCCTAAAGGGCCACATTGGGTTTTAGATCTTGATGAAGGGGCCGGCCCCTAAATGAGAATCAAAGGTGCTTGATAGACTATTAATTAAGGAAATAGTTTAAAGTGCCTGGAAATTGTTCCAACTAGAGATGGAGGATGAACTCCAGATGATGTTTGGTCCCACCTTCTTGAGAGGACATGTTAACATGCTAGGTGAAGAGGGGGTTGAACTTCTTTCTAGCCAAGCAAGCTGCCAACCTTCCAATTTTGGCTTTGCGGGCCGGATTAAACAGCTCATCGGGCCACATGTGGCGCCCGGGCCTTAGTTTGCCCACCTCTGGTCTAGCAGAAGCAGATTGTGAAGCCTATCTGCCTTCGGGTATGTTTACACTGCCACTGCAATCACATTTATTCCTTTTACAATAAAAGAGTGAAGTTTTGCCATAGTGCAAAGGGTGGCAATTACTCCTCTTCAAACGAGCAGGGCAGCCGTGCTGCTAGATTATGAGCGATTAAACGCAAAACAATAGCTGTTGCTGATGTTGTGAAAAGTCAGAATCGCCTCGTCACAAGAGCGGGCTGGCCTGTACACCCCCACAGTCGTTCAAACATTAGCCATTCAAGCTGATCTTCTTCCCAAACCTAATTCATTCACACTCTGACATGAAAATCACAGCAGAAGCTACAGGAACAATTTATTACACACTTAACATAAACTTGGTTAGTTTTGAGAAATAGATTCATGTACAGTGTTGTTGTTTTCTTTTACCAGAGGTCAGAGGAGATCAGAGGTCTGGCTGTGCAAACAACTCATGTGACATTCAGAGCATGAAGAGTCGTTGACAATAGCTGGATTCAGTCACATTCATATTTTTTTCAATGTCCGTTTAAAAGACTTACAGCAGTTATTATTGTGTTGGTAAATTTTGGTAGTAAAACAGTGTCGCAAGCAAAAAAATACACCCATTGAAATATATCCATATCTAAATACAGCTGTTGAGAAAATATTTAGAAAACACATCTGTTCAAAGTGGTTTTTTTTAGCACTTGGGGGGAAAAAAAAGAGGCACGTAGTTCAACTTAAAAAAAAAAATATATTACACCCACATCAAAAGCTCACATTCCTGGACTGACACTACCGTGACCCTGTGGACATTTAAAGCTGATATGAAAAGAGACCCAGCCCCTGGAACAAATAAATAAACACGACAAGAGAGGTGACAACCCAGTTTCTTTAAAGTAAAAAAAAAAGAAAATCATAATCAAAAAAACAGAAACAGATTCCACCGCAAAAACACAGAGCAGAGAGCTGTCAGAGCGTCTGTCCCAATGGCTGCCAGTCCTAAAAACAAGCTTATTATGTTTGATATGACCTGTGAGCAGAACCTTGAACAAAGACGAGAAGGTTACACCAAGAACACAGACAATCGCATACGTGGTGGGCGTAAAGAGACTGAAGTAGCACAAAGGGAAGCTACACTGGATCTATGAGGGGAGGAAAGTCTTAAGGTTAACCTTGTTAGCTTAAAGGTATTTTGGCAGAGCGTCAAAGAATACAGAAACTGAACAAGCTTTTTTTCCCAAGATTCCCTGCTGACTGTTTATTAGGCACTGGATACGGCGCTGTCGTGTAATCGCCTACCCTCCACTATCTAAATTAGGCCACCTATTTCCTGCAGTGACCTGGGGACTCGGGACAAAAGGGACACGATTGTTCAATCAGACATTTGCAGAGCTGGAAATTCATCACAGCAGGTATTTGCAAAAAAAAAAAAACCGCCACATTAAATTATGAGTCACTTGATTTTTTTTTTTTAGGCCGTGACGACATCTGGAAATACAGTTCAGTGACATTTTCAACAAGAAAGGCACAACTGCACCACGGTGAATACGGTGGTAGGAAACACAGCTCAGGAACAGCTGAAAAAGACAGGCAACCTTTCAAGCAAACCAGGCTACGCGCGCGCGCTACGTGAGCTGGAAAAAGCAAGGTTTTCAAAACAGTTTGCTTTTGAATTTTGCATTTGACATTGGCTGGAAGCTTTGGTTGGTCTGGTAAATCCATAATGGCATTCTTGTCTCAAAATCTTAGGTACATTTTAAGATAATGTGTGTTGAAATAGACCTAGACCTAGTCCTTCAAAAGCTGAGCGTGGATAATGGTCTATGATTACATTAAGTTTGAAGTTAAAACCGTCCATGCTTGCGCATGCGGAAATCTACAGGAGGATCAGAGAGCAAAACGAAGACTAGACTGAAATAAATAAAACGAGTGTGTTTGTTCCTCCATTTTTTATTAGCGCGGGCATCATTCAGTGTATGACCTGTGTATGTGAAATGCTGCTAGCATTCAAAATATGCAACAATTAGACATATACAAGCTCCACACTTGTCCAGTAGTCGTCCATGTAGGTGTCTTGAGCGATGGATAAGCGTGTCCTCGTTAGGTCTCTTTATCTCATGGTGGAGGAAGCTCTGAAGTAGGAGAGGAATTTGAAGCAGAGGCTCACCACAAAGTACCAGACGTTTCTGGCCATCTGGGATCGGGCGATGAAGACCCGCCAGATGATCACCGCCAGGACCGCGTTGAAGGAGTAACGAATGTTCCTTAGCCTAGGGTGCAGACACCGAACACGCTGGTGACTTTTAAATCTTTTCGGTAGGGCAAGGACAGAAATTATAAAACCTTCTCACAATTAATCTACCCAAGCCTACACACATTCCAGATTGTTCCTACAGAACACGAGCCTCACACTGATCATTTATCGATGACTTGAACCCTGGAACCCATGACCCCCATGGGACCCCTGCTCTAGACCATATAAAAATGGCTGCATCGCATTTCAATCGCCGGTCTCTTACTTGTTGAGGTGTTTGCGTGCAGCTGGCAGGCCGGACAGCTCTTCATTGAGAACGTATTTTTTGGTGCCCATACAGTAACTTTCCATATACTGAGCCCAGTGAAGTTGACGCACATCAAAATTAAAGACCTACAAACAAAACAAAACATTAAAAAAAAAACCCTAAGGTCAAAACTAACACAAACACAAAAGTTTAATACAGTAAAACTGATCACTCAAGGGTTGCTGTTTGTTTTGGTTTTTTCGCATTGCTTGAGGCCGGACTCTCTCATTTTATAAATAAAAATGAGAAAACAAAGTAAAGCCATTAAAACATTTTACAATTGCAACTATCCAGCAACCTGTCTGTGCCAGCAGAATCCAGAGGCCGTCCCAGTGTTAATTGCCACACAAAAGTGCCCGTGAGATTAAAATATGTTATTAAGATATGTTATCGTCATCACTCAGCTTGCAAAGAATTACTTTATTCTTCTTAATGCCAATATTTAGGACTGTCAAGGTCAGCCTAAAGAAAATATGTACAGTTGTTATTAAGTTCATCTTTCTTTCCGCATCTTACATCATCAACCTACGCTGTTGCCAAAGAAACTCTTCCATTGGGATCGTTTTTAAACACAAAATCCAGCCGGAATGGCAGACCGAACTATCTTGCTGTACCTTTTTATCCTCGGGGCTCATCTGGGCCATCAGCATAGCTACGTTGTTAGTGTTCCACACCCAGGAGTGACTGGTGAAGTACTCCAAAACCATCATGGATTTGTGAAGGCGAGTGATTGTCTTCATCATCCTATAATTAACAAACGACGAATGCAAAATTACAATGAAACAAAAAAAAGAGGATGGAATGGAGGGAGATAGAAACCATGAGATATGGAAAATAATGAGCCAGCAAAGTAGAAAAGACAGGCCATGCAAAGGAAAAAAGTGGTGGGATTAAGAGCGATGTGAATGAAACGATGAAGGGACGTTGCTTTTGAAAGGAGATTTTAGGTGATAAAAGAAATTTCTTGGGCTCAAGTTTACTCTCATGAAGTATTCTAAAGCACATTTGGTGGATATGTAAACGTTCCAACAGCCAGTCATTTGTTTGTATTTGTTCTATATAAGCCTTTAACAACAATTCAGATTTAACATTAACTTTTCTTGGGAGTTTTCCAAATTTGACTTCATCAAGAAGTGTTCAAAGTTGCCCATAGTGTAACTAACCGAGTCACCCCTGTAGAGAATGTGCGGTACGAATTAGCCAGGAATTAAGTCCAGACATGAGAAATTGCAAGTGGGAGCTCTGAGGTTTCAATCTACGTTTGGTTTGTTCCAATATAAACTGACACATCTCAGCATATTTCACTTGCGTAGTTGCGCCTTGAAGTAGTTCAGCTCGCGAGCAAAAAAGCGATTGAACAAAGAGAAATGATGTCTTGAGATGGTAAAAAAAAAAGCAGATGAAACAACTCAGACTCTCCTGGTGAGAATT
>CAAE01013766.1:0-24860 GCA_000180735.1 Tetraodon nigroviridis
CGCAACGTTAGACCATATTTGTGTCTGTGTGTGTGTGTGTGTGCGTGTGTGTGTGTGTGTGTGCCTTTTTGCTAGTGTTATTATGGTAGAATCAATGGCAATAATATTTAGCAGATTTCTAGTTTGGTTGCTTGGTAGCTTTTTTTGGTTGTTCTCATGGTAAAGTTTTTGCTAATCATTTCCGTTCTGCTCATCTTCCCTTTAACATTGTGTAGGCGCTGCTTTATAGTTCTCTTCAAACATTAAAATGCTAATATTTCCCCAAGGTGAATAAGCTAATATGGTGTTTATTAAAGCTCGTTGGCTGTTTTAGAATAAAGCCATTAAAGCTCGCATGGGCGGAAGCAGGAAGTATGTTGAAAAGGCCTACTTTAATAGGTACAGCTCTCTGATTGGTTGACCATGTTTCATTGTTTCAGCCATTATTTTGCTCAACTTCTAATTTCTTCCTCCTAAGGATCATTGAGCAAGCCAATTACATGGAGCTGACCTTGTGTATTAGGAGGACAGAAAAGATGTCCCATCACTTCTTTTTTTCCCCCTTTCACAACAATATAAAAATGTGGCATCTGAGCTTCCATCTCTATTCCGCTCTCCTCTGTAGCTTAAAATGAAAGTCAATGGAATATTAAGTCCCTAGCATTTGAATAAACACGTTGTGTGTTAAATCAAAATCCAATTCTGTGGTCTATTATTTTCTGGCATAGTAATGACTGCCAAGGATTAGGAATCAATATTTCACTGCAGCGGGGACATTACCGGCTTTATTCGGACTGTAATTGAGTTTTGAGCAGAGGCCCTGCCCTGGAATCTGCATTAAAGATAAGTGGTCTATGCATGCACAAGTAAAGCTATAGCACCAGGCTGTATGTCAGCTACATGTCAACTCAAGTGCGTGACAATTAACCTTGCAAGCGGGACTACTCCTAAAGGAGGCTCAGTGGAAAGTAAGAGCTACACCACAAAGTTTTAAAAAACACAAATTAAATTGGGTAACTTATTGCACTTGGCTCCATAGCTTCTTTTAAGTCACAAACAAGACTAAATCATGACCGGTGCTCCGGTGCATGAGCCAATATTTGAAAGACTTGACCATCTCTTCAAGGGGTCCTACCAGCACTCAGATGAATGCATGAGGGTTTCTGAAACAGCCCCCACGCAATACGGAGGCAGAACTTGTTCTTGCACTAGCATTACAACAATTTGGTTGACTAATTAGGAATATAGTATATTCCTAAACAGCAAAAATAGGTTAAAAAATAAACATTTTCTGTGAAAGGGCACCTTCGCTACTATAGTACCATAGCAAGAGTTAACTTGAGAGCCTTAAACTAAATATCCCCAGCTGCTGAAGGTTCAAATTTGCCACTGGTCAATCCAGGGAACTTCTGTCTCTACGTGTGATCTTCACAGGAGTGCTTGACCAGAGATAATCACTAACTATGGCCGGGGGCCCATATGCAACCCATCAAAGTTTTAATCTGGCCCGCCAAACTCAAATATGAAACTTTATTAATGTTTAAGGTGGCCACTAGATGACGCACTCTAGGTACACTGATCTTCGTTAGATGTGACGTATAACTCAACGTTTGTGCTATACTTTGACCCCTCAACACTTCTAAATAGATAAGTAGACATAAGAAAAGGAAAGTGGACAAAAAAAGTTGATTGTAAGTGAAGACTATAATATCAGCTGTCATTTTGCCACAAAACATGCTAACTATGCTAGCAAGTAGTCAATAAAAAGGCTACTGCTCAGCACTGGTTCCCACTGAAACTAAAAATAAGTTTCTATGTTGTGCCCTATAAAAATCGATTTAAAAACCTATTCTGCCAATTAGCCTTACATGAAACACATTATTTCACAGCATACTGGTGTCGTGACTGCTGCATCCTTGTACTGGTTGTTGTTGTTGTAGTGAGCTAACAACATGACTTCAACCATTTGGTGCTTAATGTTGTTTAGATGCCGAATTAACATATTTTTGCAAACATACATAATTTTAACAACATTTTAACATTTATTGTCAGTCGAATGTCAGCTGGGGAAGAACAAGTGCGTCTGCACCTTCTGGACCATTGAAACGTCAGAAGGAGAGTGATGATGACGAGGTTCCTGAAAGATAACAGAACATTTTGTGCTTTTAAATAGTTACTGTTAGTAATAAATTGAAGAAAATATTTTCACTGTTTATTTTATTTTACTGTTTATTTTCACTGTTTTAAAAGTCATTTTACCAAAGAACCTGGAAGTTATAGTGATGTCTGTGTAGGTTCTCAGTCATATGTTATAGTGTTATAAGTTATAGTGATTTTAGTCATTTTTAAACGATATTAAAGCACATGTTTTAACATTTGCGATATATTTTTTTTCTCCTTTGGGACACCAAAACACTCCTGGTCCGGCCCCTCGGTCAAAAAAAGTTTGCCCCACCGCAGTAATTGACTACTGGATTCATTTGTTTCAAATTACACCTCAAATAATTCAATGAAAAAGCATAAATGAGGGGGGACAACAGCTTACGCACACTACACAAGTGTGTGCGCGTGGGGTCCTCGAGGGGGATGTTTGAAAATAGAGCGCGAGAGAGAGAGAGAGAGAGAGAGAGAGGGAGAGAGGGAGAGAGAGAGAGGGAGAGAGAGAGAAAGGGAGAGAGAGAGAGAGAGAGAGAAAGAGAGAGAGAGAGAGAGGGAGAGAGAGAGAGAGAGAGAGAGAGAGAGAGAGAGGGGAGAGAGGGAGAGAGAGAGAGGGGGAGAGAGAGAGAGGGGAGAGAGAGAGAGGGGGAGAGAGAGAGAGAGAGAGAGAGAAAGGGGGGGAGAGGGAGAGGGGGGGGGGGAGGAAGAGAGAGAGAGAGGGGGAGAGAGAGAAAGAGAGGGAGGGGGGGGGGGAGGGGGGGGAAGGGGGGGGGGAAGGAAAAAAAAAAAAAAGAAAAAAAAAAAGAGAAAGGGGGGGGGGGGGGGAGGGGGGGAGAAAAAAAAGAGAGGGAAAAGGGGAAAGGGGGGGGGGAAAGAAAAGGAGGGGAAGGAGAAGGGGGAAAAAAAATTACACCTCAAATAATTCAATGAAAAAGCATAAATAAGGGGGGACAACAACCTCCGCTTACGCACACTACACAAGTGTGTGAGTGTGGGGTCCTCGAGGGGGATGTTTGAAAATAGAGCGCGAGAGGGAGAGAGAGAGAGAGAGAGAGAGAGAGAGAGAGAGAGGGAGAGAGAGAGAGAGAGAGAGAGAGAGAGAGAGAGAGAGAGGGAGAGAGAGAGAGAGAGGGAGAGACAGAGAGAGGGAGAGAGAGAGAGAGAGAGAGAGAGAGAGAGGGAGAGATAGAGGGAGAGAGAGAGAGAGGAAGAGAGAGGGAGAGAGAGAGAGATCGTCCCATCAGGTTTCTTGAGCGCGTGCCCTGCCGATGGCCAGACAGAGCGCGTGAGGCTGGAGGTCGGAAGGGAAGCGCCGTCCGTCTGTGTCACACGGAATAACGGTCCGGCTACGAGACACGTTAGATGTCCGGAGACGTTTGTTCTGCTGCGGCGACGCCTGGACGAGAGTCTGAGAGAAGAAGGGTGAAGTTTTTGTGGAGCTCGCTCCCTAGTCCGCGTTAGTCTCTTCCACATGGGAAACTTCTGCAACCCGGAAGCGTCAACCCATTCTGGACTCGAGAACTGGACTTTCTCGTGAACCTATCAGAATAAATGTCACACAGTTCCTCTCAAAGCATCTACTCTGGCTCGTTTCGTGTGCTTTAATCCGGATTCAAACAGACCGTGTAGCCTATGGGACAGGGAGAGTAAAGTGATGAACCGGGACAGGGCAGCGCCAGGGCCCGGGGCAGACGCGGCTCAGCCCGTCGGGGGTCGGGACAGGGCGGCCGCAGCTCCGTGCGGGGACGGGATCCAGACCGTGGTAGGTCCGGACAGCACGGACATGCTGGATGGAGGCACCGCCGGGGAAAAGAGGCTCATCTCCAGCGTGATGGTGGGAAGCAGAGAGGCCCAGGTGGTGGAGAACCCCACGGAAGCGCCGCCGACGCACCCGGTGCTAGTGGCGCCACAGCAGGTACAGATGGAACCAGAGTTGGTCTCAGAGCGGCCACGGTTAGATATGAAGAGATAAAGCAGCTTTAATACCGAATCTGGCAAAATACACGTACGGGAATTATACGTTAAAAACGAAAAAACACGTCAAATTGTGTAGCATATGCGTTACGCGTTAAATATCGACGGAACGCGTAAAAAATGAGAGCAAATGAGACCCTTAATAAGTCTAAATGAACTGGCGATTTTTGTGGAATGATGTGACGGTAAATAGAACGAGTGTCAAAATTATTTATTGTCATTTGAACCCCGTTTTTTTTAGCGATTTACGCTGATATAAGTTTATGTTAGACATAAAAACGTGGACATTTTATTTTTCAAACTTGAGGATATTAATTGCTGAGATCTGCCCTTCACATTTTCAAATAGAAAAAAATTAAATTTAAAAGCCACCTCTTTTTGCTAGAAGTGCTGTATAATACCAATACGAATAAAAATGCATTTTATCCTTTTAACAGGTTTAAAAAGGTTAAGGTTTAAAATTTCTACAAATTAGGGGTTATTCCCTTGAATCCCAATTAAAATCACGGAATTATGTCATTATTCTTATCATCAGTTGTTAAAAGCCCCCTTGGGTGTACCGAACTCCCTTGGATTACTCAATATATATTAAACATTATATTAGAACATAATAGGTTAGAAATTATCCTGGCCCTGTCACCTTTTTAATCTGCCTAATACAACTGGTAATTTTATTTAATTGGCATAAAAATAATAAATGTAAAATATATAAATGCACTGCACACATATCGTTTCATACACGTGTTTAAGCCCAAGATAATGGCAAATGATGCACCTAATTAGTCACAAAGAATGAAAAACATTTATGTATGTTTGGAACTAATAGAAATAAATACATTCATCTTTTTTTTACATTTTTTTCCCAAGCGCATAGTTTATAAATAGAAATATTGTTGATTTCCCTACATTCTGAAAAAAAAAGACTACGGTGTACAGGAATACAGTGAATCAACTTATTATTATTATTATTATTATTATTATTATTATTATTATTATTATTATTATTATTATTATTATTATCATTATTATTATTATTAATAATAATTTATTTATTTTGCTGTTGTGAATAATAAAATAATATTCTTAGTTACAAGGTACTCTGTAACTTTTAAGAACGTGATCGGAACGGCGCTTGTGTCCCAGGGTCCCGGACATCGGACCACGTCTTTCTCCGTCCTGGACATCCTGGACCCGAACAAGTTCACGAGCAAACGGAGACAGCAGCACGCGGGCCGCCGAGGCGAGCGCGAGCCGGAAGCGTACGCAGCAGAGAAGCGGAGAGGAGTCACGCGCGAGGCGTTCATGGAGGCCAGCAAAGAGGAATTCCAGAGTGAGTCCAGCCTCGCGCAGCACACTTAGCTTTTAGCACTGCTCCATTTAGCAACACGTCTGCGTTTTAAAATGGTTTTTTTTTTTATTATATTATTGTTTTATTCCTGCGGTTTAATCTCTGTTTTTTACAATACCTGTTTATTTATTTATTTTTTTAAATGTAATAGTAACAAAACCCTGAAACGGTGGGTTTTTCTTATATTTTTATAATGATTAGCTACTAATTTCAACTAATTCCTTTCCAAGGCTTGCATTAGTCTGGGTTGTCAAAATTTAAGAAAAAAGAAAAATGTATCATTTCAAACAATTAGGAACTTTATTAAACGGATGGATAAAGCGGCATAAAGTGCCCGAGGGGGAAAAAAAAAAACAAACAAACAAAAAAGTGAAACATTTTATTTAAAAAAGAAACAGAAAAACGATAAAGTTCCGCATCTTTGACAGCGGTCTCGTTTGCCCTGACTGTCGGAGGAAAAAAAGAGCAAAGTGAATCGGCTGTAATGGAAATTTAATTTAGGAAAGACGATGTAATTAACCACAGTTCATGTTTGTGTTGCGAGTAAAATCGATACTATCGATTAGTGAATATCTGCGACAACCAGCAGCGCTCGGAGCCAGCGAGGGGGAATGTGCCTTTCGCTGGTTTCTTGTCCTTCTTTTCAAGATTCTCCTTCATCATCATTCAGATTTTCTTTTCACTCGTTAGATGCATTTATTTACACTGATGCATTCACCGCAATACAAGAAACAATTCAGTTTCTCCGTCGTTAAATTTCCACTTGTGTTCGTCGATAGTCAATTTCTGATTTAAATCAGGTGATATTCTTTAAAGACATTGTAAAAAAAAAAAAGGATTTATATATATATAAACAAAATCCTTGACATAGTGCCCAAATTTAAATCAATATTTTCAACATTATGATAATTGGATGAATAAAACCGCTTTTCACCTTTTTGTTTATTGTAATAGTGGGAGCTCAAACCGATATTCGTACAGTATTTTCCCCTCTTTATGTGACATTTAAATATTTATTTTAAACAGCGATTGGTTTTTTATTTATTATCCACCTTTTCTAAACCCCAGCATTTTATTAATTTTTAAATTGTATGCTATTTTTCTAAGGATTTCCTAAAAAACGAATACAACTACATATTATTATTATTATAAAAAAAACCCCCCCTCCTAATAATAATAATAATAAGTAGTAGAAGAAAATGAGGATGAAAGTAGATTCTAGATAAATATATTATTATAAAAAGATAATTTGTTGCTTATATAGATATTATAATAAAGATGTGAAATGATTATATTATTTTTAAAAATTTTTTTAGAAAAATTTATATTTTATAGTAATAGTTAGTTTTAATTAATATAAAATAAAATATTTAATAATTTTAATTGTTTTTGGTTGTTTGTCGTGTGCTCTTTATTATAATAAAAGTAGTGTTGTAGTTAGTGTGGTGGTGTAGTGAACTCGTTTTAATGGTAGTTTCGATTTGTGTTTTGTTTGAAAATTTTTATTCAAATTTATTTTGTTGTAATATTTTTTTTTTATTATTTTATAAATTTCTAGTTTAAAGTTTTTTTTTTTTACTTATAAATTATAGTTTTGTTAATTTTAAAAGTGTTTTTTTTTTTTTTTTTTTTTTTTTTTTTTTTTTTTTTTTATCGATAAGTGAATATCGCACAGCAGCAGCGCTCGAACAAGCGAGGGGAATTACTATTTAGATGTTTATAGTCCTTTTTACATGTTAACTTCATCATCATCAGATTTTTATAACTCGTAGAGAATTATTAAATTGTGATTCACCGAATTATAGAATAATAAGTTAACGTAGTAAATTTCAATTGTATAGTCGAAGTCATTTCTGATTATATAAGTATATTTTTATGTCTTTTAATAAATGATTATTATATAACTAATTATGACTATATCAATTAATCATATTTAAAATATATATAGATAATAAACGTTTTACTTAGTTATGTATATGGGTCAAACAAATCTACCCCCCCCCCCCCCCCCCCCCCCTCCTCATTTTACACAGCCATCGGTTTTTTATTTATTATCCACCTTTTCTAAACCCCATCATTTTATTAATTTTTAAATTGTATGCTATTTTTCTAAGGATTTCCTAAAAAAACGAATACAACTACATGTTATTATTATTATTATTATTATTATTATTATTCTTCATAATCATAATAATAATAATAATAATAATATAATAATACTATGAGGGTCCATTCTACTAAAGGAAGGCAGGTTTTCTACATTAGACACTTTTATTCAAAGCAACTTACACATCTCATATTGCAATTGCTCATGTGTGGATTCCACCTTAGAGTTCGGAGCTATTTAGTACAAGTGAGAATGAGAGGGGACGACAGCAGATCAGTGCTGCTTGGGATGCAGGAGCTTTCGAAGGAGCTGGGTCCTCGGGAGCTTTCGAAGGAGCTGGGTCCTCGGGAGCTTTCGAAGGAGCTGGGTCCTCGGGAGCTTTCGAAGGAGCTGGGTCCTCGGGAGCTTTCGAAGGAGCTGGGTCCTCGGGAGCTTTCGAAAGGGTCGCCCATGTTCCGACAGAGCTCAGGTCGTTCCACCGTTGAGGAACAAAGGATGAAACGAATCTGGATCACCTGAACAGACGGCTTTGCCAGAAGAAGCTAATGTGTGAAACTCAGCGGGCGTAGATTAGCATGGATTCAAACAGGATTATGTAAAAAAAAATGACTTATTATTATTATTATTGTGGTTGTTGTTGCGTATATAGTATGAAAAGTTCACTCACACATCAGGTTTGACAAAGAAATTGATCATTTGAAGAGTTTGGAAATGAACATGGAAAAATGGCTGAGCAGCACCCTTTGGAATTTTAGTTTTCCTGGGAATTGTTAGAATGACGGTGGTGGAGGTAGATGAAAAGTGGTACTTGTGCCCAGGGGTGCCGCCAGGAATTTTGGGTGCCATAAAAAAAAAAGTTGATAGTGCGCCCATCACCGAAGACCACAAGAACTCTGCGCAACCGTCGGAACGACATGTCCAGGATCCACTTGACCCAGTCAGAACTTAACAATACCTCCACACGTTTGCCTCTTTCATTATCAAGTCTTCATGGCTTCATTTTACGGTTCCCACTGGCCCCTTCCTAACCTGATTCCCCAAGAGCCCAGCACCACTGATGGTGGCCAACAAATAGGTGGTTTTTTTGGTTTACCAGCTTTGGCTTACTGAAAGTCCTCTCTGCTGCAGAAGCAGCAACAGGCAACCTCCAAAAACGACAGAAATCAATTCACACCTCTCCAGATACGCTCTGCTGTTGCAGCCTCTGAATTGCCTAAATGGTTTTGCACCTTTTAAGCTACTTCAACAAACTGTTTAATGTAGAAAGACTGTGAAACTAACACACTCAATCACTCAATGTTTCACCATGCCCAGCATCCTAAAACGACTAAACTATAGCCTGTTTTTGATTCGGATAATGACCACCATTTTAAAGTGTTGAACGGGGGGAAAAAAAGTACAGTTAAAAAGGGAAAGAGGAGACAAACAGATCATTCTCACAGACCCTCTTTAATAAAGCTAACTGACATTGTTACTTCCTTCTGGTGGGGGTTTGTGTGGTTGGAGGCTGCAGAGAGACGTTGCCCCTGGTAATATAGTTGCTGAGTCTGGTAAAGAGGGCAGAAAAACCCATTAGGTTTAATTAGCTAAACATCTAATTAGCTGAACACCTAATTGTGGACATCAAACTAGCAAACAGCTTGATTTCAACCATTCAATAAGCGCACCCACCTGTCCATGAGGACAAGTGGGCGACAGATCGACGCCCGTTGATCTCTTTTGAAAATAATTTGCTCAAATAAAGCCCAAATCTCTCACGTGCATGTTATTAAAATATTTGTAAACGTTTTAGATGATCTACTTTTTAATCATGGGCTCTTAGAATGACCCTAACCCCCCCCCACCCCCTTTACGGCGACCCTGCTTGTGTCTGTCCCACGAAGATCTACATAAAAGTCACCGTCACCCACGCCCTCAAACCAACAGGAAGTCGGCCATTTTGGGTAAAATGGTCAAGTCTGAAAAGTGGTACTGCAGAACATGGGCGTCTAGAGCTGTTGAAAACTTAGTTATAGCGTTAATAAAAGTGTTGCCACTATGGCAGCGATTATTAAAGGTTCTGTGTGGCAGAATAAGCAAATTAAAGAAAAAAAAAATCAGTGACTAAAATACAAAAAGGAAAAAAGAAAACAAATAGCAAAGACAAAACAATGAAGACACAAGGACAACAAAGAAACAACAAGTAGAGAACAAAATGATGCAGCCAAAATCACTTTAAACAGCACTTATGACCATAAACTTACTGTAATAGCTTTACATTTTCTGTGCGTGATAACGGTCCGTCTTCCAAATACTCCGCCTTACTCACAGCGCCGATGATGATAACATGAAACGACCGTTTGACTGACTGACTGAGATTGATCGGGGTCAAGGGTCACAGAAGAATTGGGGAGCATTAACATGGGGGTGAAGACCTATTTAATGTTGCTTGCAGCTTTTATTATTATTCTTCCTCTTTTTTTATAATAACAATAACGGTAATAACTGTGGGAAGACCACTGATCTAAAATCAAATTTATACTTGTGGGCCCTTCTAAATTAAAAAAACTGCTAAAAAATAAAGGTCCTGGTCAAAGAATAGAACTAGTGTAACACTCACACAATGTGTCGTGTGTTTTCAGAGGAAGGCTTTGCCTACAGAAACTCAGATGAGGATGACTACCACCGCTCTGGGACCCCAGACTCAGAGGCCCCAGATGGGCCCTACAGCAGCGAGGAGAGCAGCTCGGCTCTCCCCGGCAACGCCGACAAAGACCTGGAACAGCACGACCACCAAGACCTCAGCAGAGACACAGCGAGCCCCGTTGGAGGTCCCGCGGGACCGATCACCAACGTCCAGAGCAACGAGGGCCAGGGAGCGCAGGGCAAGCCCAAGAGGAAGCGCTCGGGCTCAGACTCCAAATCAGGGAAGCCGCGCAGAGCCCGGACTGCCTTCACCTACGAGCAGCTGGTGGCTCTGGAGAACAAATTCAAGTCCACACGGTACCTCTCCGTGTGTGAGCGGCTCAACCTGGCCCTGTCCCTGTCCCTCACCGAGACCCAGGTGAAGATCTGGTTCCAGAACCGCCGGACCAAGTGGAAGAAGCAGAACCCCGGAGCTGACACGTCGGCCCCCACCGGCGCTGGCGGAACGGGGGGAGCAGGGGGCGCGGGGAGCACAGGAGGTGCTGGAGGTCTGGGGAGCCTCAGCCCTCTCAGTCCGTCCCCACCAATGAGCGGACACCTCGCCATGCACGCCGGCTACGGGGCCACCACCACCCCACCACCGGCGGACTGGTCCAGCTGCCTTTCCTCACTGCCAGCCACGTCCTGTCTCCCTTCATGCTGGGGGCCCAGAGCTACGCGGCTCCTGCTTTCTACAGCACGCACCTGTAGATCTTTACACCCCACACACACACACACACACACACACACACACGCACACACACATAGAAATATTGAACTGTTCCAGATTGTGAAAGATCACCAGACTGTCCGCTTGGCTCTTCTTTCTACCCACATTTAAAGGATTTAAGTGGATTATTTTGATAGAATGTGAATATCTACAAAAAAAATGTATGAAAATTTAGCTTCCTATTCTGAATGCAGTTTGACAACACATAAAAGACAATTAGTTCATTTGTTAGAAAATATGTATGAAACATTGGATGGTTCTTTGTACAGCTTGGTCTGTTGTCAGTGCTGTGTCACAGCTGTGCTCATTTACATTATTGTTATTTATTCACTTTCTTAAGAGTTTCCATACAATCTGTGAATGTACTGAATTCCCAGCTCGGCATAATATTGTGTTTGATATTAAAACAACAATGACAACGCAACAGATCGGCGTCCCTGAGCGGTCATTCCCCAACGCCGGGGTCGACGATACAAACGCGTTTACCTGCTCAGAAAAGACCAGTTTTCATCAACGTGAACAAGTGGTGAACCTGGTACAGTCGTGCAAAGAGAAGTGTAAGCGAAGGCGACTCAAGGCAGTGTGTGGGAACAGGTTTGGTATTAAAACATATCTGAGGAAAAAAAAATACGGTTTTCAAACTGTTGTTGGCAACATGTGTTCTTTTTAATTTTTCAATGTTATGGTTGACAGACAAAAACAATTTTTAAGGATCTAGGCTGTATGTTTAGCACCTGTATTTCCTTCCATAGTGCATATTTTCTTCACAGCAAAATACTCGTGTATTTGACATCAGCTTTCTCCTAATCTTCAGATCTGCAAGTCGGTTTTCACTGATGTGACAATGGTAGAGGGTGCTTCCGTTAAATATCCCCTTCTTATTTTTAAGCTTCTCTGAAACACATGGAACCAAAACTAACTTGGTAAATCAAACTAGCTGTGGGCAGCTAGATTTAGATTACACAGATCTAGATACGAAGATGATGCTGTCTGAAGTCTAAGAAAGTGAAGGAAAGCACCGAGTAGAAGACAAGAATCAACCTTTTACTGACTTCCCTTTCACACAAGGAGTCGACGATTTAAGAATGCACAAAACACGTTAAAAATGTAAACCAAAAGTTCAAATATGAGGTATTAATCTCTGAGCATTTCAGAATAAAGTCATACATTTGCAAGAATCAAATTTATAAGAATAAAAAAACCATATAAATAGAAACATAAATCAAATGTAAGAAATAAAAATAAGTGATCATGTTTACACTTTAGGTGTACGGTTTTTTTTTATGTTTATTAAATTCATTAAATGTTTTTAATAAACCAGCATTAATCGAGTCCAGAGTTAAAACGTTTTCTTCAGCTGGAAAAGTTTCCCAAATTTCACCTATTTGGCAACAATGCCTGATTGAATTGATTATTCAAAGACGTATTTGTTTACATTATCGTTGTTAAGTTTATATCACAAAATTCCAAAATATCCCCCCAAACTCTCAGGTGTGGTATCTCTTAAATACTTACTGCAAGCTTAAAAACAAGAAGAAGATGTAGTAAATAACCTCTAGACAGGGAAACGTGCGTCGTAAAGGTTTGTGCCGCAATCGTATGATGAGCAGAGGTAGAGTGAATGGTGTGAGGACCCCTGTGTGTGTGTGTGTGTGCGTGTGCGTGTGTGTGTGCAGGACCGACCGTCTCACAAAGGAGCTTGCGCCAGGCTGGCTGCAGGTCAGTGGAGAGCGTAGTTGAACTGATTGGAGAACTTGTCGTGTTTTTTGCTGTCAGCTTTTTTCATCACCTGAGCAACTCTGCGCATGGAGCTCCTGAAAGGAATGAGAGAGCAGAGGCAGAGGAGGACATGAACGCAGGAGGAGATCTGGACATGAACGCAGGAGGAGATCTGGACATGAACGCAGGAGGAGATCTGGACATGAACACAGGAGGAGATCTGGACACGAACACAGGAGGAGATCTGGACATGAACACAGGAGGAGATCTGGACATGAACACAGGAGGAGATCTGGACATGAACACAGGAGGAGATCTGGACATGAACGACAGGAGGAGATCTGGACATGAACGCAGGAGGAGATCTGGACATGAACGCAGGAGGAGATCTGGACATGAACGCAGGAGGAGATCTGGACATGAACGCAGGAGGAGATCTGGACATGAACGCAGGAGGAGATCTGGACATGAACACAGGAGGAGATCTGGACGCAATTCTGCTGGAGGAGTTCGTGTTTTTCACAACCAAGAGTCTGTGCGTAACTACAGGAGTCAGCGGGCGGCGTCACGGCTCTCAGTCCCTCCCTACCTGTCGCTCTCAGGATGTGGCACACCTGAGAAGGAGCTCACCTGCACCACATGAGCAACCAGGGCAGCTTTAGAGGCGTTTGATCGTCCTGTGTTCATTCCCTCGTCCTTCTTTCATCTTTGTGTTACCTCAGCCTTCCGGCGGGATTTTGTATTTGGACTTTGTGGACTCTGAACCTCGCCTGTTTTCTGACTCTGAGTTTGCCTGACCGGTGGAAGTGTAAGAATAACCCTCTGTGTTGCACCTAAAGCGTCTAGCTTTAAAAAAAAAAAGAAAAAACTGGCCATTGTATAGCTGATACTAGGATCTTGGGCATGCAAACATGTTTCTAGAGAAAAATGCTAGCTAAAAGTAGCATTTTGGTACATAAAAGATGTTCCCTTGGAAAACCATCACCATGATTTGATGTCCTACTGCTTCATTCAGAACAGACTTTACAGAGTAAAACAGAGGCTAAAACCCTTCCTTAGTTTCATTTTTAAAAAAAATCCTTTAATTGGAAAAGTTTCCCTCACACGTTATAACGTCAGAAAACTTCAAGTTAAGTTTCATGGCGTTGTTTCACTTCCACCTCAGACTCGAGAACAACTTCCAGCCCGAAAGCGCTTCCGTTCTTTCTCAGGTTCCTCCTCTCAACTTTGACTCCAGTGGGCGGAGCCTCTAAAACATGAGTATTTAAGGGCGGCAAACGTTAATGACGATCGCTTTCAGCGGCATTTACCAGGACCCGCTGAGTTGTTCTACAAAAACTCAACTTTCACAGCTCAAACGTGCGTCTATGATCACTGCACGCAGATCCCCACACGTTTCTACGCAAATTGATAAATAAGGTGTTTTTTTGAGGTGCCAGTGTTTTTTGACTTACCTGCAGCGCATTAAAACCGTTTTCGTTGATGAAATATTGGACTGACTAAATAATAAAATACGGAACGTACTTGTTGAAGACTTTCTTCTCCAGCCTGGAACGGGACGTGCTGGAGCTCTGCTTCAGATCACTGAGGTTTGGGTATTTCTTTTTTTTCCCTTTCCCTTTTTTGGACACCCGATCGGAACCGAGGTTTTCCCCTGTGGCCGCCTCGATGTCCCGCATCAGTTCTGCATCCCGCCAGTCTGGAGAGAAAAGAAAGTGTTTTTATCAGATGAACGTATGAAAAGTGGATATAAAAACACACTCCCCTCTACACACCCCTGCTCAAATGCACCTAGATGAACAATTTCACAACTTTTTCCACCTTTATTGTGACCTATAAACTGTACAACTCAATTAAAAAACAAACTGAAACCTTTAAAGAAGAAACAAAACCCCTAAAACAACCTGATTGCATAGATGTGATCACCCTAAAGACCAAAAGGTTTAACCTCGGTTTTATCAGGCCATAACACATTTTCCCACGTGTTGGAGAGACTTTAAATATCGTTATGCACATTGAAGTCGGGCTTGGACTCTTTTTTTTTTTTTTTTGCCATCCTACCCCACAGCCCTTACATATGAAGAAAACGGGAGATTGCTGTCACATGTACACAGCCAGGACTTGCCAATAAATTTTTTTCTATTTATGGTAATGTCACCATTGTGCCATATTTTCTCCACTTGATGATGACGGTCTTCACTGTGTTCCATGGTATATTTAATTCCTTGGAAATCTTTTTGTACCCTTCACCAGGCTGATATATTTGAACTATGAGATCCCTCTGATGGTTTGGAAGTGCTCTGTGGCTTGATGTGGCTACAAAAATGTCAAAAAAAAAGCTGACTAGAACAGGTGAATGATATTTGGGGTTAATCAGAGGCACTTTAAATGGTGACAGGTGTGTGTGTGCGGCCTCTAAATTTAAACGAGTTTGAATGTACCTGGTTAAATCCGAACACAGCCACATCCCAGATACACGGTGTGCACACTTGCGCATCCTCATTATCTCAGTTGTTTATTTTTACCTGAAAGATTTAGGTGTGTTCTTCATGTGCATGTACAGGTAACAGGTCACATTAAAGGTGGAAAAAGTTGTGATTTTTTAATATATCTTGGTGTTATTTATTTACATCACAAAACCCTGGTATATGTGAGCATATGTGTATATATATGTGTGTGTGTGTGTGTGAATTAGGATTAAATTGTCATTAAAAATATACTGTATGTCACATATATAATTCTTTTTAATGACAATTTAATGCTAATTTGTAAACAATTAAGTTATTTATTCAATCACATTGTGCAATTATGGACAAACAAATACACGCGCTCAAGAAACATGCAAGAAAGTAGTTCCAGCGGATTACACCAATGAGCTGGTGCTGTATCAACACTAAGCAGCACCAGCCAGGCTCGTTTGGAGCCAACAGTGGTGTTAATGAAAAGGAATGTCATCCTTCTGGGTGATGGATATAACTCATAAATATAAAGTTACGATGATCTGAATGAACAGACGGTCCGGTGGAATGGAGAATAAACACCGCGGTAATGAAAAGTAATTACACCGTGATTGTGACGGGGTTCAAGTTGGACTTTACTCTGTCAAAACACTGACCCCAGCTCTGTTTGTGTCTGTGTGGGGGGGCGGGGAGACATGTTGGCATGTTTTTAATGAGCCAGTCTGACCCTTCGTCTGACCGGACCTTCGACCGTCCCACCGTCCCTCTGTCCCACCGTCCCACCGTCCCACCATCGAGACGTCAGGAGAGCAGGCTGCATTCACACTCGGGGCTGTGGTGCACATCAAAGGTTTGACACTTTCGGTGGTGATTTTAAAAAGGGTTCATTTCCTTTTTTTTTTCTTTGGGGAAAGAAAACAAATTAAAAAAAAAAGGAAAAACAAAGAGGGGAGGAAAGATGAAAGGAAGTCTTTTGAATTTAATCAATGTTGCATCAGTGCTCTCTTCTCTGTCAGCACCTCTTAGTACTTCCAGCTGGGGTGTGTGTGTGTGTGTGTGTGTGTGTGTTGGGGGTTGGGGGGTCGCAGGCCACACACACGCACACATTTATGAAGGCATCTAAGGGAACTTTAGTTTGTTCAGGCATCTTTTAATTCTGAACCACTTAACTTATATGTGTATGTGTGTGTGTGTGTGTATTCCTCTCATCTGTGTCTGTCAGTCAGGTGTTTACACTTTTGCCTTTCATGTTAGCGTGTACGAGGGGCCGGTAAAAACACAATTTATTCTAGGCGTTTCATATAGATCCATTCTCCTCTCACATACTGTATGTTTTTAAGGTCACACACATACATTCTTTTCCTAAACGGAATGTTTTTTCCCGAGTTGTATGTATATCTAAATAAATATATGTAACAGAAGAATGTGTGTACAGGCTAGACAGCTCAAGCGACATGACGCTGAATTTGGCCACTAATTCGCAGCTTCCAATTCAGCAGCTGAGGAGGAATTTAGTGGAGGATTAATCATGCACGGCGACTGTTTCGATCCTGTTTCTACACAATTGCCTGTTTTTGGACCTCTTATTGATCTGAAAACATTTCAGGCATTTGGAGTAAAACAATAAACTTGCCTAACACCTACTGATTTGTTTGTAAAACTTCTTCTAACCAGGGCACAAACTTTATAACGGAGTCGCGCCATGGCTTGATTTTTCCTTAAATTCGGAAGCGGTGAAGAGGGATCTGGCTTCAGCGACGCCTTGCTTGGCCTGGGTGGCTGCTAGCGGGCACCTGCAAGTCACCTTTTTGTCTGAAAAGCTGTCTTGTTTGGTTCTCTGCATAGCCGTTAGACGACAACATGTAGTCCAGCGATCACAGGAAGTCGACAAAGGTGGAATCATTTAAGGGGAGTGGTGAAATAGATTTTGGGATCCTGTTCTGAATTTGACCTGGCTGGAGATTCTCAGCTATTCGCAGTGAGAGAAATGATCTGCCTTTCATTTCTACTACACATTCTCACACACACATGCATACATTCTTCTGTTACATACATATCTTATATTCAGATATACATACATATTACTTTTTACTTTTACTTGTATTTTTAGGAGTAGTATGTATGTTAGAGTGAAAATATAAGTATGTGAAAGTGCCCAGATTAAATTATGTCTTGAAAGACCCCTCATGCTTCCATACGATTATAGGATACAATCCTGTTCTTTCAACAGCTTAAACGCCAGAGAACTGATCCACAGATGGAAAAGAAAAAAAAAGAGCATTTCTTTAGGTGCTCGATTAATCATCAAGAATGAAACACATTCTCTTGTTTGTAGTTCACTTTCCAAACCGAAAACAAAAATAACTTTTTTTTCTCGTGTAATGGCTGACGGGATCTGCTAGCGGGCACCTGCAAGTCACCTTTTTGTCTGAAAAGCTGTCTTGTTTGGTTCTCTGCATAGCCGTTAGACGACAACATGTAGTCAAATAAAGTACGTTGATTATACAGCTATGTGGCTTGTTTATGTTTTGTTTTGTTTTGTTTTTCTTCCACAATCTTTATGCCGCCAAAACCACATCAGACCAATAAAATTACAGAACAGGTCACAGAGGAGCAATCAAATATGCTCATACGATATGATAAATTATTTAGATCCTTAATTTAGAGCTTTACACACTTGACGTAAAAACAAAAGCTGGAAAACAAACAAAGAAATGCATTTGATGCAGCTTTCAAATGTAATGCAATCAGTCTGGCTGTCTGCTACGTTCTTACCAGTGTGTTCCACCTCAACATTTTCAGATTAGTTAGTCAAAGTTTTTGCTAGCTGGCCTAAATTACTTTGGAGTGTAGTTGGCAATCTAGGTTGTCACACACTGACCACGTAATCGTTATTTGCATGTGAATGTGAGCATGTAAAAAAGGGTAAAGAAGGGTAAGCGAGGTCCACCAAGTCATTCTGGTCACTTCATCCTCTGCTGACACCAAGACCGATGTGTATGTGTGTGTTTAAGTGTGAGAACTACTAGTAGATCAGTAGTGTAGATGGTAACAAAAAAGGCTCCTTCACACAACAATAAAGAGAAAGGAAGAGAATGAGAAGGAAAGAAAGAACAAAAAAATTGTGAGAAATAGAAAGAGAGAGATTGCTATTAGACCTCTTAATGTTTTAGTGTTAACAAAATATTTTCTTTTTTTCATGTAGTGCGTATGTCAGTGTTTGCTCACCAGTCTCTTCGTCCCTCTTCCTTCTTGCCTCTTGCTCCTCCCTCAATCGGTCTTCTTCATTGATGGGTAGACCAACGTCGTCTCTGGGAATAATGCGGCCGTGAAACGGACACTGCAAGAAGACGAAAACTAAGTGAGCACTCCCGTTACAGCCAACAGTCTCTTTATTTGCTGTTTTGTTTGTCCCGCCACCTTGAGGCGGTCCTGTCTCTGACACAGAAGTCCATTATCCAGTCGAGCCCGACAGAAATGGCTGACGGGAGTGAAGCTCCCTGGGAAGGATATACATCTACTTTTGCTTTCTGCCAAGAGCTCCGCGTTTTCCACCTCCTCCTCCATTGGCGCATGAGCCCAGAACTGATGCTGAGAGGGCAACCTGCACAAAGTAACACAAGAATTATCCACCTCAATTACACAGCATTGGTAGGTTTAACATACCGGTACATGTATTCTTATATATATATCATATAACAGTGTATATGCTATCGTTATAAAATGACAATGCTCGTGACTCATACTTGAAAATCTTGCCAGAATTGGGATGTTCTTTTCCCCAGTAGTAAAGATCCAACCCAAAAGGCACCACTGGGATGTTTTCAATCTTGCTTTTCTTGCTCGAACTGGACTGGGATGAACTGGGAGCCGAGGAGCTGTGGTTGAAATATGTATAACTTTTAACATAATTCAGATATTATTCTGCCTAATGATTGTCGGTAACATGCAGAAATGACATGTTTGTTGTTTGTGTTCAGTTGTATACAGAACCACAGATTAGAAAGATAAAAAAGTTATAAAATGTTGTATTTAACCCCTACAACCAAAATTCTGGCTCCTACAAAAAGACAGTGGCACACAGTTGTGTACAATAAACCATTTACCAGTGCCTATCATAATTTACCCAAATATCCCCTTTAGACAGGATCACCTAGTGTTTGTCATACTAATTTTAAAGCCAAACTAAGCCATGGCACTAAAAAAGGTGCCTGTGACCTATTTATCTTCAGCCACGTGCCTTTGTTCCGATAGTTGTTGAACCCGCCATGTGGCAGCTGCACAAGTTGGATCCTGCTCCTCTTCTAGAAGTCGCTTTAGCCGTCTGGTAGAGGCGGTGGAAGGCAAAGGAGTTGGAGCAGCCTTTGGTTTCGGAGATTTGGTAGAGGCTGGTGCCGTGGAGGTTGAAGGAGACGGATCCAAGCCTTTTTAACACAAACCAAGAATGCCTAAATTATTCTAAATTTGTTACCTTAAAACCTTTTTTTTTGGAGTAAGGTTTAATTAAACACATTTTACCATTTCTGTGTTTAAATACTGAATAATTGCTCACTTGCAAAAATGTATTTTACTTAAGGAGCACCTTCAGTTGTTCTGCTACTTAAATCCTAAAACAGATGTTTAAGAATCTCATAAATCACCACATTTGTTCACAGTCCACCTATCAGGAGAGGGTCAATACAGCAGAAATATATACAATCTGTGTGCGTGAACGTGTGGTCAAATGCCAGGTCTTAAGGAGATTAAGTAGCAGTCATGCACACACTCCACGAGAGAGATCAAGGTGAGATCAATAAGATCCTCCACATTATAACTCTGACGTTCTTATAAACTGACTGCACAAACAATCCTGAACCTAGCTGTCACTTTAATAAAAACGTAGCCTAAAATGTCACAAAACTTTATCTGAGCCAAAGGTTTATACCAACACTAATTCCAATTTTGGAAGTAATACATATTCAAAGTCGGTGCTGTGCTGTATTAACGTCCTGGTAAACCTGACTGCCTGTTCTGAACCTGACTACGAGATTACCTGATCCTCCTGTTTTATCTGCCTGGAATAAAAACCCAGTTTTTTCAACATTTAAAGCCTCCACATAAATCTGACAAAATCCGGTGTAACGGCACCGCCAGTATCCTCCCACAGCAGGCCCAGGTGCTGAGCTACCCTACTCTACAGACGTGTCTGCAGTTGGTAGGTATGACATTCTCCTGATCTGAATTTGTGCCAATTAAGACATGAAGAACGAGAATTTAAAAAAAGAACAACGTAATACTCTGGATTTTGTCTTTTCATTTGGTAAAAATTTGGATTCGTACTGAGTTACTGACCACAGCCCTTTTTACAGGAGTCTGCATTGTTGTATCATTTAAGATGCAACAAAGTAATTAGACAGGGGGAATAACTGTTTCTCTGTGTGTCTTTGACAAATGTAGACCTGCCAGCACACCCATTCACCTTCACTTGCTGACGTCTCACGAGCTAAATCCGAATGGTGGTTAATGGCAACGTTGCTTTCACGCTCTGTGGCTGCTTTAAGCTATTATGGATTATGTTTAGCCTTTAGGCAGCATGAATAGGCCAAAGGTCAACTGTCCAGGTCATTAACCAGCCGCCTTCATATGGTTTTGCTTCGTCAGCTTCATAAACTATTTTTGTCTAAATATTAGACGGTATAGGAATGTTGGGAGCATTATTATCAGCGGCCAAGTGGGCTGGAGGCGGTGATCAACGCGACAGTGGCATTTCTACATTTTACCATCAGGGGAATCATCTGGTAGACAGTGCTGTTATGGCACAGTAAGCCATGTTGATGTGGCTGTGCAGTTGACCTTTGCCCCCTGGTAAATGTTCCCTTGCAGCTCCCCGCCTCAGTTACATTCACACTGAGCTGCTTCCCTACCTGCAAGCCTGCCCCTTAGTTCCCCCTCCTTCCATTACTAGTCAATTAGATGGTAAATTAATTAGATGGTATCTGAGGCACCAAAAGCACCTTCGTATCTGTGTGTGTGTCAAGGTGATTAGTGGACTAGGTAATGATCCTTTGGGTCACTACTAAATTAACAATGCAACCTCTTAATGAGCCCCCATTAGCCTTGCACCTAGAATTTTACAACCCACCCACCCACACACACACACACACACACACACACACACCCACACCAAGACACACAGAAATGTTGACCTCCCTCAGAACTATCTCTAAAACTGTCTTCAAGATATTAAACGATGAGCAAAATGTTTTAGAAATTTCCGTGGTTTCATAGATTGGAAAGGTTAACTAGAAGTTCATTTTCAAAAAAATGAAACTGATATTTTTACCCACCGTCAGTTTTTCTTTTCTACCTTTCAGAGCTTTCAAAAATGTCAAGTCAGACGCTCCTTCGATCCTTCTGTTTCTTCTATTTTCCTACAGTATCTCTCAATCCCCCTTCAGTCTCTTGTCTTCCCTCCCTCGTTGTGCGTTCTGATTATCAGACCTCTTATCCCTCCCTCTGCTGTCAGAACACTATCTCTCTCTTTCTCAAATTAACATTTTAATTACAGGCCCTGTTTAACCTGGGAAAATCAATACCTCTCTGGCTTTCCTGCCTGCTTTTGTCTACGTCTGGAAAAAAACAGGGTTTTTTTTTCCTCTTCCACAGCCTCTCTCTCTCTCTCTCTCTCTCTCTTTCTGTCTCATACACATACATACACACACCCATGTACTTCTATCTTTGTGAAGACTTTTCTAGAACTAATGCGTTCTCCAGCTCTTTGGTCCCAGACCACCCATCCTACATCTTGCTTGCAGGTTTATTTTGGTGCCCGTTTGAACAGATTCGAATGTTCGCACAGTCTTTGTCGCCGCGTCCGCCGTTGCATGCGTCTCAGCCGCATCCCATTTGGGTCACAGCTGCGTGTATCTTGACCTCCAGGGGAGGCTGAATTTTTATGCCCTACGCAAACGTCTCAGGCGAGCTGTCCATTGGAAATGAATAGAGACAACATGTGCTGATAATCATTTAGATATAGCATGCTCCATTTGTCACCAAGCAGCAGGCAGTGTAAACGGGCTGGCGCGACAGGACGCAGCAGATACGCAGCAGTTCTGCTCCCAGAGATGACGAAGAATTTCGCCCAGGGGTTAACCTAACCGTCCCAACTCGACACCCCAACTCTTACCCTGTCACCAACATAACCCTAATTCTGTCCCCAAGCCTAAAACTAAGTCCTAACTCTGAACACCACCAAGAAGGGCCATTTAAAAATGCAAACAATACCCTTTTTTTTTCTATGCTAACAAGGTCATTTTCAACTGAAAACTATTTGTGATCCACAATCATGTCCGTCATTAAAAAGATAAACTTACCATACTCGGCTCTTAAATGCTCTGGGATGTGTGGTTCATATCCTTCCTTCTCTGGAACCTCATCAAAATCATCATCATCTTCATCGTCATCATCTCCATCTGAACAGGCCTTCATCTGAAGAAAAGTATCCAAAGTTTAGCTACTGTTGATCTTTTAGTTTGAAACTTAGCTCTGATATAATACAAGACATTTTTATGACAAAGAGAAAGAACTTCATTGCTAAAATGACAAAACCTTTAAAATATAATGACTTAATTATGATCATTTTTAAGTTTGTCCAGCGTGGTCTCTGGTAAAGGTTGGAGGACACTGCTTTGAAAAAGCTGACATTTTTCTCACGCGTTAACAACACGATGGTAGAAACAGAAACTGTTTAACCCAGAAGAGCTTTTAAAAAGTAACTGTATAGTGGTAAATAGTGAAATCATTTTATGATAAAACATGTCCTTTTAGAGGGTGTCTTTAGGACCGAGTTGTCTGAATCTCTTTATAATTCTTTAGACATGCACACGCTCACATTTAGTTTTAGTTGTCTCGCTCGCTTCTGATACGCTGCTGTAAATGGAAAGACCTAAATGCTGAAACGAATGAAAAGAGCCACATACAGTGTGTCCCCCATTCTGCCATTCAGGGTTGAACGATCTTAGAGAAAAATGGAGGCCGAGGCTCATGTTGGAGTGTGTATCTGAATGTGATGAGCTGCTACTGGCGCTAAGCAAAATTTATGGTTTTTAATTTCATTGGTGAGGTTGTTAGCCATTGTCTGGCTGACAGTGCCAAACATATACTGCCATAAACAAAGATGTTTCCTATAATAAGCAAATGTGTGTTTGCGTGTAGCGGATAGTCGTGTTTTTAACATCTCCACTCACAGACACACCCTACACTCCAATAGAAAAACAATTAGACTGATTGGTGTTTTGAGAACTTCATTTTTTTCATCCAACGTCTTGTTTCCCAAGGTCTCTTTGTCATTAGTGCGTAATGACTTTCCAATGGTGTAGATGTTTGTATCAGCAATCCCAAAAAAGACTAAAGAGTGATTTGAACGACTGAGAACATTTCATTTGCTTCCTGCTTGTAATGGTAATATAAATAAGAAAATCAGAAATCGGTTTGTGGTAAGGTTCTAGCTAGGCTGTACAAGCTGGCTTGTGTTTTCTAACTTAAACCCACTGTTAAAAAAGAAAGGTGATCTTAATTTGTCCCTTAAGGATTTCCTAAACATCAGTGCAGAGATCTGC
Organism: Tetraodon nigroviridis; assembly: GCA_000180735.1. NCBI lineage: Eukaryota > Metazoa > Chordata > Actinopteri > Tetraodontiformes > Tetraodontidae > Tetraodon > Tetraodon nigroviridis. The sequence goes on from CAAE01013766.1 coordinate 23,735, forward strand.
CTCATCATATCCAGGTGTGGCATGGATGCTGTGACTTATGGAACTTCAGGGAAACAGACTTACTGATAAAATCAGGCCACTGGTAAGAGACTGGAGAATTTATGTTGACTGTCATCTCAACACAACAAAAGAAACCGTAGATTCCAATTAAATCCTCGAGAACCAGATGACAAGTTTCTTTTGTCCCAGTGACTTCGTAAATGAGCAAATAAAGCAGCTCTAACTGTCCTCAATAAGAAGACCACAAAATGGAACAGTCCAGCAAAAATCATTCACACTGATAATAAACAACTGTTAATACTGCAAAATGATGCTTTTCATCTCAAGAGTGTATTGTGCGTCTTAAACACGAGTGTGAGATATTGCACCTTGATCTCATCCATTTCCCTGAGTAAAAAGACGGCGCAAACTGTATCGAAACTAAAAGTGTAACATTTTTAAACACTAAGCAAACTTTCTCCATTATTCTGCTTCTAATGTACACTTATTCATCCTCACAGCACAATACATTCACCCTCAGCACACCAACGCGCGCAACAAACAGACGCGGAGATGTAATTCCTCTCGGTTTCTTGCTGTCTGCTTAATGCTGGCCGGTTCAGTCTGCTTTGATCAATGACGGAAGACTTAGAAGTGATCACCTACCGGCAGGAAAATCTTGCACTAACATCATTCCTTTCCCCCCTTCTTTCTGCTTCTTGGTCTCTAATTCACCTTCATTTAATCCTGATAGCATCGAGTGCTGTCGGCCAGCCTGGCAGAGTTGTAAGTCTCACAGTAAAATTAGCCTTTCTTTGGAAACATTTTGCTGACAGGGAGGACAGAAAAAAAATATGGCCTCGATTTTTCATGGTTACATGAGTGGGGCTCCCTTGCATTTTAACTGGGATTTGGTTTATTCTGCAGTGGGGGGACACACACACACACACGAGAACAAACACATGGCTACACTTTTACTCTTACTCTAAAGATAAAAACTGGTTCTGTAACTGAAATTCAAGATTTACCAGACAAATTAGATGTGGTAGTTTAAGTAAAACAAAGCCATGTGTCATTGTAATGGGAAAAAAGGCAATACAGATATTGGTCCCCCACCTAAATAAAATAGTCACCGAACAAAGTGGAA